>JARFXV010000788.1:0-307200 GCA_031761425.1 Cosmopolites sordidus | reverse complement strand
TTATATTGCACAAGGCACCTTCCCATCCTTCGTTACAAATACATTGAAACGCATTAACTTTGTCTACACAAGTTCCGCCATTATCGCAAGGATTTATCTTGCAATCATTAATGTCTGCAAAATAGGAGAAATACTTTAGTTTCCATTGTGGATATGGATTAAGGAGTGACCTACTTTCATGACAATATTTCCCGGTGTATCCAGGTTGACACTGGCACTTGTATCCAATTCCTGGTTGATTGATACAGTGACCGTGTTCACCGCACAAGCTCGGAGCTGAGCTTCTGCTTCCACCAACGGATACCACAACGCAACTATCGATTCCTGAAAGAAAAAAAGTCGGTGTATTTTGGATAAAACTGAAGAAATTTGGAAAAATAATGTTCACGTTTGGCAGCCATCCATACTTCCGCGCTTTCTGAAGAATATTACTATTCAAACATGCGGTAATCGTTCTATCGGTGGAAGAAAACAACTCTTTGAACAGCGTCTATCTTACGTCCGTTGCCGAAAAAATTATATATTGCTTTAGGTGTGTTCTTTAGTGGCATTAACATTCGTTGCATGACCCTTTAATTTATGGTAAGACATATATTTGCGAATTGAAATATATTATTTCATTCTTAAGTGTATTGAACAGAGTAAATCGATAATAATAAATATGCTTTATGTCATCGAAATGGTATCAAAAGCATGACAACAGGTTTCACAAAACTATTATTTTAAAGACGTATGGCTCTCTCTAACTGAATTTTATGATGCTATTTGATGATAATCTTTAGCCAGTAACTTATTAATTAAGCTGTTGATGAGATCAAGAGAATCTACCTCTGAACTTGTGGTTAACTAAAAACAATTGTGATCTAAGGTTATTCAATAGATAATTTTGTTGAAGTGTATAATGATCTTACTATAACAGAAATGCCTACAGATCGCAGACTGGTGATTGTGAACAAGTTGAGAGTGAAGAAAAAATAACGAATTTTAAAAGAAACCCCCATATACCCATAGTGTTGATGATATTGAAGAAATATAAAATTAATAGCGATTGTTAGAAAGTAGAAACAATAGAGAAGATTATATATCATTAGAAATAGAAGCATACGTACTATAAACTTTTTATGAATCGTCATAAACACATTCGTAATACAGATTACTTTACGAAGAAATTTTTTTAAGAACTAGAATACAAAGCTTCCTAAAATATTCTTTGATTTTATTTTTTGCTGTAAGATGACAGCACTGTGCCTAGTTGCGCTGTCTAATTTGAGTGCGATAGTTCTACTAGTTTGTTTATAACTGATTTTGTTAGTGACGCCAAGTGTATGTTGCGATTTAACTATAAATAAAAATATTGAGCAAAGAGTTTGCCTTAAATTTTGTGTGTCAAACGAAATTTTGTATGCCTAATCGCTGAAAATATTGCTGAAGACCTACGGTGAATCATGCATATCAAAAATACAGGCATATGAATGGTATAAAGCGTTTAAAGAGGGTCGAAAAGTGGTAGTTGATTTGCTTCGTTCTGGTCGACCTTTAATATTTACAAAAGACGAAAATAATCGACAAAATCAAGAAACTTGTGTCCGAAAATCCTCGTATGGGTCTTAGAGAGTTATCTCAACAGGTAAACATATCTTTGAAGTCTGTTCATAACATTATGACTGGCATTTTGGGGATGAAATGCATCACTGCACGATTGATTCCGATAGAGTTCAAGTTTGTCCAAAAAGAGCATCGAAAGCCCGTTGCTGAAGACATAATTTTTCTAGAGCTTTTATAGACCTCACCTTCACGAAACGCATTGTGGGGCTTGCGAGTATGATATGCAAACAAGTCAACAGTAGACAGTGGAATGACGCCTCGAAAATGAGCCGAAACCCAAAAAAACGCGTTAAAGTCGCTCGAAAATCAACGTCATGCTGACAGTTTTCATCGATTCCTGTGGTGTGGTGCACTCTGAATTTCAACAAGAGGGATAAACAGTGAATAAAAAATACTATTTAGGAGTCATGAGGCGTTTGCGACAGAATAGCGGTCGATAACGGGTAGATTTGTGGAAGGACAATTCATGAATCTTGTCCCACGATAATGTACCATCACACAAAACCATCGTTGTGCAAGACTTTTTGGCTAAAAACTCAACGTAGGTCATCGACCAAGCACCGTATTCGCTTGACATGACTCCGTGTGGCTTTTTCCTGTTCCTGAAGCTAAAATTACCACTTCGACGGAGGCATTATGAGTCAATTGAGCCCATAAAAGAAAATTCGCTGAAGGAGCTGAAGCCGATACTCCAATCAGCCTACGAACAATGCATGCAGGATTGGGTCCAGCGGTGGCATAATTGACTTGCACTCAATTGGGTCTACTTTGAATGCAACAAAATAAATTGTGATGGATAATTTTTTTTTTGTGTTTTATTTAACAATTCCGGGTACTTTTTATACATAATGTATTTCTTTAAGGTGTAACAAATAAAAACATTTGATTCATGTTTCATGTAAATGCATAAAAAAAATGGTTAAATATATTTGTTGTTTATTTTTAACGTAGCTTTGATATAACGTACTGATTTTAAATGTCCCGACAGATATAACCGAGTTTTGCTATATTTTTTAAAAGTTCTTATTGAACGGTTATCATTTCTATCATCTATCTTTTGTGATGCGCTTCAGTTTAGAACAAACTATCCACCCACTCAATTAACCTACCTGCTAAAGTTTTATAATAGCTGAATTAACCTCTAAATCGGGTTCAAGATAAGAACGGCGTAACAATGATATCTTTCCATCTACAGCATCGTGGTCGTCCAACATTGCTGACTTGCACCATTACAAGAATTTACAGAACGGCGAATAGCTCATTTCCATTGTTATGACGCCGGTTGTTTTTTCTTTCTTTTTCATTTCTTCTTCCTTTTTTAAATCGTTATCCGTTATCGGCATATCGATATCGTACTGATCGCGTTAACTATTGATGGCATTAAATTAGGTGTTTCTATTGGTAATTAGAATCCAACTGCATGATTCTTATTGTTTATTAGGGTCTTATAATAGAAGATAAAAGTTTAAATAGTTATTCTCGCTGGCTTGTTTTATTACAGGATTTGAACATGGGCAAGAGTTACAGGTCCTAGTTTCAATATAAAAAGAAGTGCTTGGTCAAGATGTATATAGTTAAAGGGACCTAGATCAGAGAAATTGGGTTGTTGGTCAAAGTTTACAATACCTTTTGCGGTAAAACAAGTCGATTTTTTTGGTCGAGCACTTTTCATATTGTTTTTAATTGAATAAATTAATTATAAACTTGTGTCAAGTTGGGGTTTTCCGAAGAGGGTCATATTATTATCGTTGGCTTTTGTGCTTTATATGCATGTCAACCTTTAATATTGATGCCAAAGATCAATATCCGCGCAAAACAAGTTCTCTGCACATCGGTCAATAAGTCCCCAGTCTGACAAATAAAACACATTTTTTTTGCAAATTTTGCAAATATATTCACCTTGAAGTGCAATATAATCATTTAAACGTTTTTCCAGTAATCTTCAGCCACGGTTTGCATGTAATCAGTGTAGTATTTTAATATAATACGCGTGTCTTGTTGTATATGATCTGTGTAATATTTAAAGTGCTTACAATTTGTGCTGCATTTCACTAATAGCGAAAAATTTATTTTGCATCAAGGTATGTTCTGGCATTTCTTCAACAATATGAAGAACTTAGACATCAATTAGTGTAAGTTAATAATGATATTAATACTTTTTTTAGATATTTAAATAAACTTGAATTTATAGTATTTATAACATATTTTAGCTTCCATAAGCCTATTATTTCATTCTTAGGATATAATAGCAATGAAGAAGTCCAATCAGAGCAAAATTCAACAATATAATTAATTCACAAATATAACTGTTTATGTTGTAACTAATATTACTTCACAGGTACAGAGATAAGAATAAGTAATTTTATATAACAATATTGATATCACCTTGTTGATTCAACTAATCCATTATATATATATATATATATATATATATATATATATATATATATATATATATATATATATATATATATATATATATAAAATTGGAAAATTAGAAGTTTTCACTTCTATCGTGTGGTTATAAACACACAACAATTTTTTTTTCTTCATCAAAAAGCAGTGCTTAATCAACACGTGAAACTCTTTTTTTCCATTTCCATAGCGTCACTTAAAGCACAACTCAGAAACTCGTAGACAAATTGTTATGAAATTTTGACACATGACGTTTGAAGGTTTGCTCAATCCACCACTGGTAAGGATTTTTTGTTAGTGACGCCATCTATATGTCAGACTGGAGACTTATTGACCGATGTGTTAGTGGTATTGGAAAGATGTGTTGTGTGAGGAATGTTTACAGTCAGGTAAAAAATTAATTAAGACAACTATCAACAACAATTCATCATTTTGAGTGATACTTTAAAATAAAGTTCACTATTTATTAGCCAAGGATATGCTAAGGCTCAACATTATGTTGCAAAAGTGACTCAGGATCATATCTTTTCATTAGTTGACATGATGTCTTCCGCCTATCACCTATTCTGGTTGCTGCAGCATTAGTTGGCTGATACATGCTTCGTGACATTGTGATACTGATTATTTTTGTATTATTGTAAAAGTTTGACAGTAGTACCTAGTGTATCTCTAATCGATTCATCCATTTTTATTACATAGCGTTTCATGCAATCAGAGGCCTTTTCAAAATCAATAAATGCCACGTATTTTATATTCAAAATATTCAAAAAGCAAACGAATTCTTTTTCCGTGTTCCACGTAAAATTTGCCAAATTCTTCAGTCGTTATCAAACGTCAACAGCGTCTCTCGAGACTGATTTCTGGCCTTAAGCCGTCATCAGTCGAGTTCCAGTTGAACAAAATAATTCGAAAATAACTGAAGGATTGACCAAGGGTCCTGACCATACATATAGACCAAGTTGGATGTAAAGCATCCTTTAAATGTCGCCTGGTGGTTCGTAACAGTACAACAGTGTGAAACCATTCGTGATCCGTATATTTTATATTTGTTTATTCTCTTTATCTGGATTTTCATGGTTAGAAGATGATTACTTGTACTAAATCTTTTTCTGAAACTCTAGGCTGATGACCATTTAGGTCCTTTTTTATCCCCTTTCTTATAAATAACTATAACAGTTGTCCGATATTTTCTTTTGAAGAGCATATATCCAACGGTTACTCATAGCACTAACTTTACCCGGTGTTTTGTTATTTTTCAAATCTCTTTTATATTTCTGATTTATTGAGTTCAGATAGGAGTTTAGAGTTCACATTTATTATTTTTGTTTGCAATTGGTTTTGAATTTTTTTCTGATGAAGTCTGCTTTAACTTATAAAAGTCAGACTGGTATTGCAATTACTATAAATCTATTATACTTATACTAAATTTATTATATTAATGCAATTTTATTATACTACAACTTACAATATTTCTTCTTTAGTATTTGTCTCGATTTATCTAGCCGTTCTCGTATTTGAGTTTATTAATTTCAGATTCACCCAGCCTAGGTCTTAAACATTTTATATTTCGGTTGGTATCGATTATTTTTGTTCTTTGTTTTCTTTTAGTTTCATTTTTTTTACCATTTTTCTGATTTTTTTTAAGCTCTGTGTATTCTACGGATTGTCTTTCCCCTTTCTCATTTAGTTGTCTCCGTTTTTCGCAGGTTTGTTTTCCACCTTGATCACTGTTTCTGTGACTGTTTAATTCACTTGGTTTATGTTCTTATCATTTCTGTGTAATTGTTGTGTTATTTTGTCTCTTACTCTTTTTTGAAGGTAATTTTACATTAAAAAAAAAGATAATGTTGCATGGATGATTTTTTGTTAAAAAAGCAATGTGGCGACTCCGCTCCATTACATCTCATGGTTCATAACTGAGTTTCAATATAGTTGACCCAGCATGAGTGACACCTCATTGAGGTCTCTACTAAGAAAATGGTCCACAAAAGTGATTGCTGAGATGATAATCACTGCAAATCAAAAACGGAATCGACGGACCTTTTCTCAGCATTGTTTAGACATGTATATATCTGAAGGAGTCTATTCAGCAATTCGTGACTGTTGATGAAACTTGGATTCATAACTACATACTAGACATGAAACAACAGCCAAAACAGGGTTTTGGCTCGGCGGTTTGACTCGCCGGACGTACTCCCAAGAAGACGAATATGTTTCCATCGGTCATAAAGGCTTTAATAATTATATTTTGGGATTAACAATGCATTATCTTCATCGACTATTTGGAAAAACGAAAGACAATCATAGGAGAGCATTTTGCTGCATTTTTGTTTACATTTCACAAAGAGGTCATTATAAAAACGTTCGCATTTGGCGAAGAAAAAAGTGCTGTTGTACAGTGCAAGCATCCATCCATACAAATTGATCGTCCTCGCATCCTTCCTATTCTTCGGAATGGGCTCCTTCCGACTTCTATCTTTTTTCAAATATGAAGAAATGGCTGGAGGAGAATTTTGCGGACTACGACAGGTCGTACTTTTTGGAGGATATAAAAAGTTGATAAATCATTGAGCAAAGTGTATCGAGTTAGAAAAGGACAACGTTGAAAAATTAATTAACATTCATGTCTTATCTCTTTTCATTATAACCCGCGAAAAGTTGCTGATAAATCTGAATGCATATAATACATCATTGTATTTATATTTTTCGAGGTGAAAAAACCCTTCGGATACTGAGACCGGTCAGTCAAGCCTTTTATAAATGATAATAACTGGCCCATTAACAGTTCTCATAACTATAAAAATTATTTGTCGAGCCATCATCGATAGTCGTTAAACGAAGGGTCGTTTAATAAAGCAGTGCTTTTTGGACGCTCGAAGTTTTTTACTCTCCTCTACTCAGCTTGAATTCAGCAAAGTCTTTCAGTGTAGTTTTTCAGGTGGTCGTATAAGCTACGAGGTTCGTACGAAAAGTTCTATTTCTAATAATGAAACGATCAGTCCTATTAAGTCAAAGTTCAGTTGTTGCTTCTTTGTTCTTTTATATTGCTTCTATTTTGCAACTTAACAATACCATATTTTTTGTTTCTTTTAAGCATGCAATGTCAGTTTAAATTTCCTAACATCACCATAACATAAGGCATAATTTCTTTGAGAAGATTCGTGAATTTCTAATTATCAATTAAAGTGGATTATTTTGTTTCATGCTAGTCGATTTTGAGATGAAAACACATGGTTCTTGTCCGATTTTTTATCGACGATATTATTCAATCTTTGATATTTGCAAAGACACTTCTTCTGCAAATATCATTGGCATTTATGATAAGTTGTTGCATAATTACAGTCGTATTTTTCAATGCTGTGTTTGAGACTGCACGTGCTACTTATTTGGTTCAAATTTAATATTTGGTCTATTTCACATTTGGCACTATCCATTATTGTTTTTACCATTTTTATCATTTGTATCAGAACTAACCAAATTAAAACTTGGAGGTTGCATTAAGAGCATTCGAGACATTGTATGCTGAATGAGTTTCAAAAAGGTATTAATGTAACTATTTCTACACAATACTTATGTGCAACATTAGAACAAAGTGTTGTTGATGTTCGGATTGTGTAAAATTTCGACTCTTATTCGGGGCATTATTCCGACTTTAATGATGATACTAATAGAAAATCTTGTTTTTAAGCGAGAAATTGAGGAAAGAATGGGCTGGGGTCACACCATATTCCCGCCTATAAACAAATTGGGGATGTACTGTTTGAGCCATTTTTTGACCATTTAGTAACGTGATTATAACAATGTGTATGCATGAAAACCAAATGTTTACCTAATAAAAAGGCCCCAGTTAAGCCCAGTATCCACCAACAGAAATTTGGTAGGATTGGACTAACGATCTCTTCATTATCACTTGCATTGCGAGTAATTGCCGCGCTTGGATTCAGCAATAAAAAAGACCTCTTATTCAACATGACAATGCATGGTCCCACAACTCTCTTAAGACAAAACAAAACTTAGTGAACTAGGCTATGATATCGCCCCTCATCCATTATATCCTCCCGATGATGCGCCATTGGATTATTTGGTTTTGTCTTTAAAATGTTGTTTTGTCTTTAAAATATTTGAAAATCAATGTGATATAAGCAGTTCTGTGTCTAACTTTTTGCACCAGAAAAGTGGTAGGTTTTTTGTATCCAGTATCGAAAGGCTACCCAATAGATGGAAGCAAGTTGCCGACAACAATGGGCAATATTTGGTTAATTAAATAATTGTATATGTAAAATTCTAGTGGTTTCAATATAACCCAAAATATGAAAGAATCGGTACCACCGGTACAACAATCTAATAGTTATATTTAAGAACTTTTTGGAGAACCTTGGTAACAAACCGAGTCGGATCCAGTCTTGGGCTCATTTCGGTACCAGCGGGTGCTCGCGAACCCCCATGGTGAGCGCTCCCCACCTTCGGCAGCAACGAAATTGCCCTGTCAAGCATGGAATCCCCGAGAGATTCATGCGCCGTATATTTAACGCGGCGATTTTCGAAAGAGCCGCGGGTTTTTTCTTTATTTGGCGATCAGTACTAATAAAGAGCGAGGAAAAACGGATATAAATTGATGATGGATGGAGCGGAACGGTGGTACTGGTTGAAATTCGAACGGAAGATCTGCAGCGATTTTTTTTTTATAGTGAGATTATTTTATTGTCTTTTCACTTGTTACAATGAATACAATATAATGGTGCAAAGAGGAGTAGGAAAATAAGTGGTTGGCATTATAAGACCTGTAGTGAATTATGGAGTAAACAAATGTGAGCAGTATTTAAAGGAATAAAGATCATATCCGCAAGCCCCAAGTCACGCTTGAACGATGAATAAAAATAGAAATAATAGATGTTTCGGTTAATAACGTTAATTTTGCTAAGAGCTGGTGTTACTAATACAATTGTTGGTATAAACTAATGATATCTATGGTGTTTTGGAGGGCAAAAATATGCCATCAAAAGCTAGTTCGTTATTAATTGTCGTTGTGCAGAAAATATATTTTTTCATAGCTTTGAGAATGTCGAATTATGTACCAGAAAAAAACATTCTGCGGGGAAGTTTAATAACCTTCTTTCATTTGAAGAAAACAGCTGCTGAAAGTTGATTGTTGGTTGAAGCTTATGCTGAACATGCTCAATCCAAAAAATTTGCGAATGATGGTTTAAACGTTTTAAAAGTGGTGATTTTGATAAAAAAAAGGACAGCCGAAAAAGTTTGAAGATGCAGATTTTCAAGTATTACTGAATGAAGATACAACTCATACGTTGAAACAATTGGCAAAAGCATTGAATGTTGCCCAGATTGAATGACTAGAAGGAAAGAGATATTGAAAAGCGAAAAATCACTTGTGAAATTTTGCTTGCAAAACAGAATAAAAAGGTTTTTTGCATGGAGTTGTGATAGGTGATGAAAAGTGGACCTATTTTGACAACCTAAAGCTCAAAAAATCATGGGTGGACCCAGGCCCGCCTTCAACATCACAACCAGTGCGCAATATACATGGAAAGAAGGCTTTGCTATGTATTTGATGGAATAGTAGGTGAGCTGTGCGGTTACTAGAGATCGATACCGACAACAATTTATACAATTGAACCGAGCATTGTACGAAAAATGACTAGAATACTCCCAAAGACACGATAAAATCATTTTTTAATATGACAATGCTCGGGCGCATGTTGCAAAATGTGTAAAAACTATTTGGAAAATGTTAAATGGGACGTCCTACTCCATTTGCCATATTCATCGGACTTAGCCTTTTCGGACTACCACTATTTCGATCGATTCAGCATGGACTTTCAGAACAACTCTTACATTCTCACGAAGAAGTGAAAATTTGGCTTGATGAATAGTTGGCGACAAAAAAACTAAAAGTTCTTTTGGCGCGAAAGCCATTCTTTGACAGAAATATGGGAAAAAATAATAGCTAACGATGGCCAATACTTTGATTATTAAGGTAATTTATTCTGTTATGGAAATATAAGTTAAAATTTTATGAAAACATCAACATTATTAACCAAATCCATTATGAAAATACACACTATTTGGTAAAAAGCATCTGTAATCAATTGGTAGAAGAAAGTACCATATAAGCTGAATTGAATAATGGAAGTGTAAATATGGTGCATCTGGTCGTGTGCCTTAATATATGTTCGCAACAATGAGAGATATGAAGTAGAATGTTTTTGATCAATGTATTCTAACATATGGTAATATGTTAAACGAAATATTGTAATTGATATCACAGCCATTACAAAAACTTTGAAAGGTGTAAAGAGGAATAGAAGAATAGAAGATCTCATTAAAAGATCACATAGAAAAGACACAAGACCTGTGGTGGGTTAGAAAGTAAACAAAAGTTTGCGAAACCCATATCAAATTTGAAGGAGTAAAATGGAAATTAGAAAAGTCACAAGTCAAGCTAGAAAGATCGATGGAAGATGGATAGAGGCAGTAATGAAAGAAACGAATTCGATAACAAGCATTTGTAACTAGTTGGTAATATAAATCACAGTATAAGTTGAATTGGACAATGGCTGGTGTTAATATCGTGCATGTGGTTTTTTTCGTGAGCTATTTTATATGTCTATGAATGGTTTTGCAAGTTTACTGAGAGTTAAAATTGGCCGTTTGACCTGAGAAAGAATCATCAAACTAAATTCTGTCCGTCTTCCTGAACGAACATAGTTCTCAACAATAAATATAATTTATAAGAAAAACATGGTATGGTTTTAAATTCTTCGCGTTTTTCTTTATACATCTAACATTATCAGGGAATAATTCATAGTAATCAATTTTAATAATATGATTATTCTTAGCGACACATGTATTGAAAGACTACAAATCAGTGCATTGGCCTTTTATGGATAATCTGATTGAAGTGTGACACTAAATGTGTAAAAAAGTGATTTAAGGAACCTGATAAAAAGTTTAAATATCTAAGAGAGTTTCAATATATGTACGCTTAATGATTACTAAATTAAAAAAACTGCTTTTATGAAGTCTGTGACAGTCAGAGGAATCTGCGGATAATATTCTACATATTCTATCTAATATAACATTGACGATATCAATATATTAATAATCAATAATAGAGGAAAGGAAGCTAATTTAGAATACTATTGGTAATTTGGAATAGTGCAATATAAAGATTCTCAGCAACGTTATCTATTAAAAGCACAACTATTGATCAACAACACAACTATTCATCAAATAGGGAGTGGGTTAGAATCCGCCCTATTGGATATGTCGTGTTGGTAGTCATCCACATGCAGGTGCTGTTTCCGAACATTTACTAGAAAGTATTCAATCTGTTTGAATCTTGATTAAATATTATATTTATGTGTTTGCATTAGTACTAATCTATAGTTTGGTATATTCATTATTTAAATTACTATTTAAGTTATAACATGTTTGAGATTAAGTGTGATTTTGTTTTCAATTTGGAATACGATGGGTGAAGTTAAGTTGATTTGAAGATATGGTTGCTGCGGTAGTTACAGTCAGAGAGAAAACAATCGGGCATTTGAAAGTAGCAAAAAAATTTAATGTATCCAGAACTACCCTATTTCGGCTTGCGAATGAGAAATGAAGTCAACGGAAGATTTACCCACAAGAAAGATTGGTTGTAAGCAAATCTTTAACGCAGTTTATGAGGAGATTATGATAAAGAACGCTCTTGTTATGGAAGAAAAATTATATGGATTGACCCAAATGGACATGAGAATACTAGCATACCAACTTACCGTTAAAAATAATATGACTCATCCATTTCACGATGAAGGAGCTTGCAGATATTGGTTAAAAAGTTTTCTCTCAAGACACAAGCACGTTATGGTAATGCGAAAGTCAACTGGAACGTCTTTTGCTAGAGCAAATGGATTTACAAAAACAACAATGGATGAGTTTTATGACGATTGAAAAAGTTTACAATGAAAAAGGGTTTACGGCTAACCGAATTTTTAATGTAGATGAAACGGGATTGTCTATTGTTTAATCCAAATATCCAAAAATGATTTATCGCCGTGGCAAAAAGCAAATTGGCGCCATGACGTCTGCTGAACGGGAAGTCCCTTCTATGACCAGTCGGTATTTTTGTGCCGCCAATGATGATTTTTCCTCAGAAAAACAAGCGAATTTTTAATGAAAAGCGCTTCTGTGGGATCAATCGGACGAGCGCATCCTTGATTAAACATATGATTACATAGTTCAACATTTCATTGACTTTGTAAAACCAACTGAAGCCTTACTAGTTCTTCTTTTATTAGATGGCCACTTCAGTTACATGAATAATATTGATCTCGTGGATATAGTTAGAGAAAATTATGTGACCATAATATCGCCCCCACCTTATTGCACGCACAAAATCCAGTCTATGGACAAATTCTTCCACAATGGAGGACAAATGTGTCCCTTTAAGACCTATTACAGCGAAGAAATTCGTGTATGGTTGCGTGCAAATAATATACCAATAATAGCTTACGATATTGCAGAATTGTTAAGAAATGCATATTCGAAATGTCAGACTGGAAAAATTGCAGTCAAAGGCTTGAACGGTGGTCAGTGTTGTTGGAATATATCCATTCAATATGTATGTTTTTAAGGAAACAGATTACCTTGCTACAGCTGAAGAATCGTCAGTGGATATTACAGAATTACTTGAACATAATCAATACGACCTAAATGCAAATGTCAGGAAAAATCTGCAAGTCTTCAACCAAATCTAATAGCACTATCAATAAAATCAAAGAATGCTAGAGAGGTTCCGCCTCTTTGATTCGCCCTCACTATCAAACCATACCCGAGTATACCCGAGTAACTCGAGTAACATTTCCTTCTCGCTGTAGTCCCCTTATAAGCACATTTCATATCTCGCCAGTTCCAATGTTCAGAAAACGCGCACTATATTGAGGTCACAAGACAGCAAATTCTGAAATTATATTCAGTTCACCCTACACAAAGGAGCTACAAGAAGGAGTAAAAAGATAGCTTGAGAAACTAAAAAGAATAGACCAAAATTTAGATAAGAACAAAGAGAAACGTAAGGAGAATGGCAAAGAGAAAAGAAAGGGGAAAGGTATGGGAAAAGGTAATGCGAAAGATAAAAGGGAAGATGAAGAGAATGCTAAGAAGAAAGATAAACGTAAAGCCAAGGGTGCTAAAAGACAGATTCTACGCGAAAACAACACTGACTCTGATAGTGATGCTACTTTTATTTTTGACAAATCAGAAGAGGAACTACCTTCCCGTGATAGTTGCTTTATGGGTGTTATGTCTATAATTATTACAAAATTTGTATTAGATGTAAGTTTAGTATAGAGAGATGGTTATGTAAATATGGATATAATTTGGAATATTTCAAAATATATTCATATTGGCTGAACCAGGCAGCTCTGTGACTTAGTAAAAATAATATTTTTTATTGTAATTGGAGAACTAGACGGTTGGTTATTTTTTTGTTAATAAATCGTAAAATTCATTTGCACTATACGTAGTTTTTATTGTAACACACCGTAAATCTACGCTAATATTTTTTTTCTTAAAAGTAGTATTCCAAATTAGCATCCTTTCCTCTATTTATTAGTAAAAATTTAAAGAAGGAAGCTAGTATTTTGTTGTGCTGAAGTTAATTTCATCAACTTACCATTTTCACATGGAGGGTTGTCGCACACAATCTTCGCTTGGCTGCAGTTCTTTCCTTGCCATCCTTCAGGGCAATGACAGTAGTAATCGTTCTGAGCTTTGAAGCACGGTGCCCTATTTTGGCATGGATCAGGATTGCAATGATCATAATCGTTCTGAAATTAAACATATTTCTTGAACAATGTTATGTTATGCAATGATAGATACTTAGAGTTATGTTCATGTTAAATGAATTCATTTTTTCATTTAGTTATCATGTAATAACTTTGTTTTGCCCTTCCCATACATACTGTTATGATTAAATACTAAGATGACTTTTATTTTAAAAATTCGCGTGCTTTACGTATCAATACAAATGTATTTTTTAAGCTGGCATGATTATCCTTGACATCTGATAGACGTTTCCTATCATTTCGTTTGTTAAGTTAGACATTATGGCGACTTTTATAATTGTTACAAATTTTTGTCAGTGATTTTTTAAACTGGATAGATTTATCGAATAAAGAATGTGCATTAAATTTTGTGGAACAAATGACATTTCTTGTGCTGTTGCATTAAAAATGCTAACAAAGTGTTACAGCGATGAAGCCATATCAAAAAAATATGTTCACAAGCAGAACAAGGATTTTAGCGATGATAGAGAATCAGTCGAAAATGTATCTCGTTCAGGAATATCTTCCATATCATTGAGATTAAATTATCTCCTGATGATGCTAACACGGTTAGCGAAACGTGCGTCGAGCAGTTCAAAAAAGGTGATTTGGTGTTTAGTGGTAAATCTCTTCAAGTTTAGTATTTCACACCAAATATTCCAATAGAAAAATTGAATATCTTCCATTGTCAACCAATAAAAAAAAATATTACCAAAATTATGGATCTAGTACTAAGTTATCGCCGATTGAATATAAAAGATCAATGAAGTTGAAAAAAGCCTCAATGACTTAAAAACACATTAAAACCACCAAGGTTTTTTGATCTGGGATTCGACACTTGCATGAAAGGTGATGAAAGTGAGGGAGAAGATCGAAGAAGAGAATCTTCGAAGATTAAATCTGTAGTACTTTTTCATATATAAATGTTAAAGACAGTCAGAAAAGATCAAGAATTAAATTGAGGATCTAATGCAATTTATTGTCTTCTTCTTCTTAAGGTGTTACAATTCGTTAGTGAGCCTTGACTTCCTTCAACCTTCGCCTCCAACCGAATTGATATATCGACTCAATCCTATTTGAGGCTGTGTACGAGACATGCAAATAAAGCAATGAGACTGGTGGTGAAACGTTCGATCTCGCAACATTGTTGGCTTTTCCTTTGGAGGGATGACAGCTAACCTCTGATGTGTCTTTAGTACGAATATCTTTAAACTTCCTATAGTCACGAGGCAATTCTTTTTAGAAACCGGATTTTTCCACGGTGTTCTGAAAATATATGAAAACAATTTCGAGCAACGGTGCGTTATCAAGTTTTGTTTCAGACTTAGGCACAGTTTAACGAAAACTTTTGTAAAACTTCAACACATCTGTGAAAATAATGTTTTATCAAGGGACCAGGTTTTATCAAGGAACCTCGCAGCGGAAGGCCTTTAACTGCAAGAATTGATGAAAATGTTTACATAATCCAGGATCTTCTGCATACTGATCATCGGTTGATGATCAGAATGATCGGGGCAGAGTTGAATTTCAGTAAAACTCTGACTCACATAACCGTTAATCTGGTTTTGACCAATGAATTGGGTATGAAAAAAATTGGCTGGTTTCTGGAAAAAAATGGTTCCGAAAACTCTTTCTCAGGATCAAAAGAATAACAGGAGCACCAGAGGTAGGAATGGTACTCTCCAATCTCACCACGACCGAAAAAAGTTAGAATGAATAAAACAAAAATTAAAAGATCTTTTGAAGATGGGATTACCCATAAGAAATCTCTCTTGATGTTCAGTACAGAGCTACGGTCACGACAATTTCAGAGTTGGAAATATCCTTTTACTGAAATATAAAATTTACTGCTGAAATTTTAAATTATTAAACTTTCGACATATTTAGTGGAAGATGGGGTAAGATGGGGTAATGAGGTAAGATGCCAAACGGTAAACCAGCATTTTTACATAGAGGTTTCTGAAAGACTTCGAAAAAGGGTCATTCGTGTGAGACCGAACATCAAGACCATCTCGGTGTTGCTTCACGGCAATCCGCTTTGCCAGACAGCGATTTTAATTAACGAGTTCGCGTTGCCGGCCGCATTAGCTGAGGCCGTAGAGCGGTGGCTTGTCCCCGCTGTGTCGATATGCTGCTCGGTATGGATATTTGTAACTTTGTTTAAATGTTTGCGAATGTTTCTAGGTAAGAGTGTAAAATCCGATAAGGAATTACCTCTCAGTCAGGTCAGTTCGAGGCTGGGCAAGGCCGGGTGGCTTCAGGGAAGTGTTCTCGTTGGTCAGTCGCCAGTCGGTAGGTTTCTTGATAAATTTATGGTTAAGCACAAAACCAAGAGTTTATAGCTTGAGGGGGATGCTGATCGGCGTTATCGGTGGCCGATGATCGTGGTTCGGAACCCACGGTCATCTGCCACCACATGTCAAAAGACACCATTTTGGGACATTGGAGAACACTGAAAAGGCTGTAACCGACTAGCTGAAGGTAATTCTAGTATCTGAGTCCCGGCACTGCTATAAATAGTAGACAAATCATCTCCAGTGGTGTGTGGCTTCCCGAAGCAACTGCTTTGAAGGAGACATTGCAAAACTGTACTTTATTTTGAATAAAAAACTATAAAAAATCAGTCTCGTTACTTTATTTACACACCTCGCATCAGGTTTCGTAGCAGCAATTGTATTTCGGGTTGGCACTGCTAGATCTACGCCCAAGCCACCTATCCTGGAGGACCGGGGGCTCTTATGTATCCTGGGGATTTTTAGCTGGCAGGTTCCGGTTGTTAGGCACCGGGGGTTTACCCTTATCCTCCTTCGTTAGCTGCGTCATACACATCTTAATAGACGTGCTGCAAGGCCCAGGGCACACAACGAGGACATAGAGGGAGGATTTGTTGATGCGTCTTTATTAGACTGTAGATTGTGGACTTTGCTCAGAATTTTTTACAGTCCGGAGGTGGGCACCCTAAGCTGTTTCCAATACTCTGTTAGCAACCATATTGAGTCCCAAAATGTTAACAATATTAAGCAGTAATTCGACTCATACAGTGGAGGAATTCAACTCACACAGTCGTCCACGTTTTTACGACCTACGAAAAGAACCCTGTTGGAACTCGAATGAGAAGTTCTTCCACGCAAACCTGATTATCCTATCTAGGTGCCATTGGATTAGTACCTTTTGCAACTGGTGGAATATGCTCTTGTTGATATATTTTTTAATTACAAAAGTGTTGGAAAAATTGGTGGAAAAATGGATTATGTCTGAAATATATCGTACATAATAGATACAAATATATTTTATAAGATAGACTTATAGAATGTAATCATAACCACTTATAGTTAAAGAATGCCGTGTTATATGTAAAATATATGTAAATTAGATGATAAGAATAAAAATGTTTCTGTAGGTTTACCTCTAAATTTACGTTGCTTTCCATTCGTTAATAAGAGTCTCAGATTACTTATATCGTGTTTTGTCGCGCGTCTCACGTGTGGCATTTAATGAGTTAATTTTTTCGAATAATAATAAACATATCTACGACGTTCCAAAGCGACACTCCGTTAGATAAATCCATTTTTCAACTGGATGGCCTTTAGAAGCATATTAATCAACTTGCGTAAGATCGTTTTATTGCTTGGACATACACTCTCACACGACTTAAAAACAAATATGTGAGAAATTTCTCGATTTCTGCTAAACCGGCCCACATTAAAAAAAATCAACTCTCGTTGTCACTGAAAAGGGTAACGGTGAAAGAAATGACAAGAAAATTAATGAGCGGTAGTCGCCTCACATTGAATTAAAATAGTCATTTTTGTTTCGCTTTAAAAATATATAAAGTGTATAAAATATGTTATTAAATTACTAGCTTCATTATAAAGAGTTTTCCAATAAGAGTGTCACAACTTCGAAAGGTAATAGTGGCAATACTGTTTTAAGTATAAATGTCACTGATTGACTGTTGTACTCAGTATATTGCGTCAATTCATTTCATCTGCGTCGAACATTTACGAATTGGGCTATCGACCCCCACTTTTGAAAAAAAAAATAGTTTTCCGACGAAGCGTACTTCTGGCTTAATTTGTTAATGAACAAACATAACTTCAGAATTTGAACCGATGAAACCTCAAGTCATTCAGGAGTTACCTCTTCATCCTCAGAAAGTCACTGTTTGGTGCAGTTTTTTGGATAAATGAGTGATAGGATCTTATTTTTTTGAAGATGATGAAATCATGTTATGGTTAATAGCAATCTTTGGCGTGAACTGATGAACGTGGATATAAACAATGTTTTTTTTCATTAAGATGGTGCGACTTGTCGCATATCTCACCAGACAATCGATTTATTACAACGGAATTTTCCTGGATACGATATTTCGCGATTATTTCATGCCGGTGGATACATTTTGTGGGGTTATATTACATCTCTGTTTAACACAAATAAACCCCGAACAATTTTTGACTTTAAATGAAACATTGGGGCCACTATTCAAAATATACCACACGATATGTATGAGAAAATAATCAAAAATTGGGTCTTCTGAATGCATTTCACCAGACGAAGTCGAGGGGGACATTTGGATGATATTGTATACAAAACGTAATACTATTATTTGTTCTTCGAAGTAAAATAGAAATTACCTGGTTATCATTGTGACTTATTTTAAAGTTCTGACATTTTTATTGCACAACCTTTTATAAATAATTTCCTCTGCGAGCTGACTATAGTTCGTTTGTATGGCTTTTATCTGTACTATCTTGTCGTGGTACTATCCAACGTACGCACGTTGGACATTTTTATCAGGAGATGGCGCAAGGCGATACTAGTCACCACGTCTTTCCGTATAGGACGAATATAAAGTTATATTCTGTTGCATTCACTGATTGAAGCGGTACTGTATCTGCTGACGTCATAAGGAACCGACAAAGTAGTCACATAAACTATAGGTGAAAATCTTAGCAAGTTAGTGTTACATACTGATAAACCAAAAAGTGTGAGAAACCATCTAGGCTTGAAATGAACCTATGAAGCATGAAATATATAGCCCCTCAATTAATTTGTTCTCCTAATATTAATCGAAATAGTGACGAAATTCTACAAAAATAACAAATGGTGTACATTGAAAACAGGAATAGGCCAATTAGTCAAGTTAATTTATTTTATCTGTAAATTTCTAAATTCGTTACACCTGGTTGGAAATTTTCGTTTCCTATCACCGAATCACCTAAATTAATTATTTTATATTCAAATGAACCCGTCTCGAAATAACTGCATTTTAAGTGATCCGATTTGTCCAAAAAAAGAGAGAGGAGCAAAAAGAAACGTGAAAAAAACCATTTAAAAAGCGTGAAATCTGGGAAGGTAGAAAGTTCATATTCGTTTAATGTGAACAGTGACAGCAAGACAAATGCAAAACCAGACCGACAGGGACGTTTCTGATTTATTTTTGTTTCAATTTTGAAATAACATTAGACAATAACGGAAATTATTAATCATCAATTATTTATTCAGAATTTTAAGTAGCAGCACATGAGGGACGAATTAAATCATATATACATTCGATAAGTTTAAATTACTATACTAGTTGGGATATTTTGGCAGTGACCGTATTCCTTAAGAACAATTTCAATAAATCTTCGTGTCTTTAATAGAACATTAAACATTGAAGACTGAAAAGTTAAAGATCTTTGAAGGAAGTTTCTAAATATGACATTGCGACCATTCCAAGTGGATGACATCACAATAGTTAAAGAAATTAGTCAACATGACTTTGATTTTGGAGCTGATTTGACATGTTTTTTTTCGGTCTCGGCTCATTATCGAAACTCATTGGCTGGTTTGCATGTCAAATTTACAAATCCACGTATCATCAGCCATTATAATGCGTTTCATGAATCTAGGGTCCACATTGCCTCGCTCAAGCATATTTTCAACAGCCTATATGAGGTGCTCTCTTTGAAGAAAATGTTACTTCTTCGGATCAGGCAGAGGCGCGGCGCGTCTCATATTCGAAACATCAACTAAAGTGGCACGAACAGATTCGTGAGACGTGAGATGTTTAAATTCTGAGCCGTCTCTTTTAAGCTTGACTGATGATTTTCCATCACTATTTCCTTGATATTATCGATGTTTTCGTCAGGCGAATTCATGGAAGGCCGACCGGAAAGGAGCAAGTCGTTCAAAACTTCTCAGTATTTTTTGAATGCTTTATACCATTTGTCTGCTTGTACTTCCGATAAAGAGGTTTTTTAACATTTTTAATTATTTAACACAAGAAATTTCGTTGGCAATATAAAATTTGAGGAAAACGCTTTGTTCAATATTTTTATCCATATTATAGATTGCAAAACCGAGGTCGACTAATCTAACAATCAAACAATTCTAACAACAAACTAATCCAACAATCTAACGATCTGTAAAGAATCTGGTCAGCAGAATGCACTAAAACTGTACGTGGCAATTCGGTACATTGTTACCAAGTTATAGTTTATTTTCTTATTAGAATGTCATCGAAAAAATGATGCATTTATTTTTGACAAGTGGTAAAATCCATAATCAAATGAGAGTCTTTTCCAGGAAGGTTCAGTAAATTTGGAGGTATATTGAAGGTATAATCTATTTTGCGCTAATTTTAACCACTTTTAACAACAGTTTTCACTAATTGGCATAACATTAATAATACGGGTGAAGCTGGAATGAGTGTTATTGTTTTTTTTCCTTAAGAACAAGAATATCGGTGATGGGATTAAAGAATTTCGTCGATGCAATAATGCTTATCTTGAAAATAGATCTTTTTTTACCATAATAAAGGCATAATAAAAGCTTCTGTAAACCAGAGTTTTAAAATAACTACATAAAAAAATATATAAAGGCGTGAGATCACATGACCTTGGAGGCGAGTTGACATTATCATTTCGCAAAGTAACGAATCCAGTAAACTTTGCAATTATGCAAATGCAATTATCTAAAAACTTGCAATAAATCGATTGTTTGGCGAGATATGGGGTGAGTGGCCCACTTTATGGCGCTAACCCATAAAACTGTTGTTCAACTACCTTATCGCTTATGCCTCTGGGCAACGGGCGTTGGCATCAGAGATTAGTAAAGTACAGCTCTCACGATAAGTAGCCTGGACAATGACTCATCCAACGTTGATGAGGGAACTCATCTAATATGGGTACTATGGGTTGAACAACCGACTAGGTGGTTGAACTGGGGTCACGAGCTGTAGCCAAGAGGTATAAGCCAGCTGTCAAAAGAGGAGATGTATCTGGCGAGTTGTGTGACAAGTCGCTTGTGGAAAGAAAATACTGTTTATATCTACTAGGTCCTGTCACTTTTTCAGTCTAAAAACCGAACGAACAGCGACTTTCGGAGGATGAAGAGATAACTTCTGAATCACCTGAGGATTTTTGACAGTTATGTTCATTCAAGTTCAAGTGGGGTTGCCCTTCAATTGCTCTAGATTCCTGCATTGTGTATTTTTTTTACGGTGAATTGACGTAATGTAGTGAACACAGTAGTCAATGAGTAACATTTACATTTCAAACAGAGTTGCCGCTATTAAGTTTCAAAGTTCTGACACTCTTGGAGAATTATTTATAATTCACTTCTATTAGGTTTTAGAATTTAATGTTACTAAATACTTTATTTACACAGATTAAGATTTTTAAACAACGAATTTAAATTATTACTCTATTCATCAGCAAGTGGCATAATGCTATTTGTTCCATGCTTCTTGTTCAATTATCTGGTTAAATGTCCGCCGCGGGCTATTAGGGGGCGATGTATACATTAATCGTTAGTCATAAAGATAATTGATTACCTTCCATATACCTCTAGATTTGTATACAATAAAACATGAGGTATTTTTTTTAATATATGTTTAGCAAATAAATACATCCACTGGTTTTGAACAAGAAGTTGATGCAAATTTGTAGTTACCAATTTGGTATATTTAAAAAATCGGAAAGCATTTACTCTTTAATAATTCTCTATACCAAGTATTTCAGGCTGGAAACGCAGGTTGCCATAATGTATAGAATATCTAATCAAGACATTTTAATTTGCCCCAACTATAAGCTACTTACATCAAATGTTTCACGTAATGATTCTTTTGTAATATTTCTATTCGTTTTGTTTTGTAAAGTCTGTAAAAATCTGAACAACACTTGAAAATGCCAAATGAGATTTTAGCGAAACGTCGTGAGCCTTCATGAACGTCGTTCCCGGTCAAGCAACCAACAAAAATGCTCATTTAGGCGGAGACGAGGGTTGTTGTGTGTTCCACATGAGATTGTGGAACCCAACAGTTGGGTGTATGATCACACTCAGCTACTGTTGTCTCATTAGACGCAGTCGAAGGAAATCTAACACTACATATATACGTTATCCGACGGGAAGTCCGCAAAACATGTTGGCTATGGATATGGTCTTCCTATTCTTGATGGAATGGTATATGTCGGTGGCCTGAAGCGTCTGAACATCGAGAGACGAAACATATGCCATCCAGTTGAACGGATGGGTGGGGCTCGTTCACAGTCAAGCAATCAACAAAATTGTTCATATATATATATATTCAAAGAACAAAAAGTACCCGACTTATGGAAAAATGCAGAAGGGATCCTTTTACATAAAAAAGGAGCACAGGAAGATTTAAAGTTCCATTCCACTACCATCCAATAAGCCTCCTATCAGTGATGTACAAAGTTTTCACTAAGAAAATTTCTAAAAGAATATTAAAAAAACTGAATGACGCACAACAAAGAGAACAAGCAGGATTCAGAAGTGGATTCAGTACAATGGATCACATCCAGGTTGTACAGCAGGTCATAGAAAGGCACAACGAATACACCATGCCACTGTGCTTGGCTTTTATCGACTACGAAAAAGCATTTGATTCCATCTCAAAGCATGCGATAACGGATGCACTGCTTAGCCAAGGTGTAGAGAGAGCCTATGTAAACCTATTAGAATCGATATATGATGGAGCTGCAGCCACAATTCACCTTGATGATCTTGAAGTGGGAATTAATATAGAACGAGGTGTACGGCAGGGTGACGCAATATCGCCTATTCTTTTCTCGGCTGGCCTTGAAGAAGTATTCCGTAAACTGGATTGGGAACAGGATGGTGTAAAGATCAATGGTGCAAACTTAAACCATCTTAGATTTGCAGATGATATTATTCTCATTTCACAAGACTCAGAGGAGCTGCAAAGACGCATACAAGAACTGCAAAGGGCTGGCGAACCATTTGGTTTGAAAATAAACCTGAAAAAGAGTCAGGTTATGTTCAATAACTTCGCTCAGGACAGAAGAATTTCAGTTTTGGGAAGGGATTTAGAGATTGTGGGCAGCTTTACATATCTTGGGCAGAGGATTTCAATGGAGGGGAATACCGCCCGGGAGGTGGAACGGCGTGTTAAATGTGGCTGGCAGGCATGTGGTCGGCTCAACATAGTGATTAAGAGTAGCCTCCCACTTTGCCTGAAAAGAAAAGTTTTCGATCAGTCCGTTCTACCCGTTATGACATACGGAAGTGAAACCTGGACACTCACATCGCAATCGATTCAAAAACTTCGGGTGGCACAGAGGGGAATGGAAAGATGTATGCTTGGCATTACAAGACCAGACAGAAAGTCCTGCGCATGGATCAGGGAACAGACAAAACTCTGTGACATCATTGGAAGAGTAAAACAATTGAAATGGAGATGGGCAGGCCATATAGCGAGGCGATGGGACGACAGATGGACCAAGGCAATCCTGGAGTGGATACCGCTTGATTGCAAATGTCCGCGAAGAAGACCGAAAGCACGATGGATTGATGACATCGTTGAGTATATTGGACCCGAGTGGCAGAGGAAAGCCCAGGACCGTGAAGGTTGGAAGCATGCTGAAGAGGCCTTCATCCTGCAGTGGATCGATACGGGCTGATGATGATGATGATGATGATGATATATATATATATATATATATATATATATATATATATATATATATATATATATATATATATATATATATATATATGTTTGTGCGTACTGTTTCACGGATGGAAAAAACATATATTGGGTTTTTTTCCGGGAGTACATCCGGTTGTCGAGTTGGTCCCTGTCGGGAGCTTGCAGACGTTTCGCCAAAATCTCATTTGGCATATATATATATATATATATATATATATATATATATATATATATATATATATATATATATATATATATTATGATAATAATAATAGGCCATTCATACTTCAATTGACAAATTACAATAAAATAACAGGTCTAAAACATAACAGATCTATCACAAAATTTCCTTTTTATTTCAAATACAATTTTATACAATTTGAAACTTATGTAACACTCAAATCTTCTATTGGAAGCTTTGGTGTGAAACGCTAAATTAAAGAAGGTTAAAAAATATTTACCACTGAACGCCAAGTCACTTTTTTTTAACTTTTCGACGCGCGTTTCGCTAACTATGTTAACATCGTCGGGAGACGATTCAAGAGATTATTGAGATTTAGTCTCAGATTGAATCATGATGATGCGTCGAAAAATTAAAAAAAGTGATTTAGTGGTAAATCTCTTAGAGTTTAGTTGATGTAACACTGTTTATTTAGACATGTAAGGTGAGGAGAAAATCTCAAAATTCATCAAATATACGTCCAGTTTTTTTGCAATATTTTTTATTAGTACAACCTCATTATTAACGAAAAAACTGCAATTAGGATTTTAGAAAAACCCTTGTTCCTTCGAATAAATACTAAGTGTGTTAGATTTTGTGGAACTTAGTTTTAAATTGTGATCATTTGCTTATTGATATTTTTTCATATTAAGTAATTGATAAATAAAATTAGGTGTTTGTTTTTTTTTCGAAACTTCGTTTATTTACAAGGCGAAGTATTTTCTAGTTTATGAGACGGTGCGTTTGCGTTTTCTCGTAACGATATCCACAGTCACGAACACAATTCGTGGTCCGTGTATGCGTGAGGCCCCAGATATACATATGCCGAAGCAACGTTTCCGGATTTTCGAACATTGTTTTGTATTAGCATTCGAGCATCAGTTAAGTTCAGATTTGTAAAACACGAGCCTTGCTCAAATGAATGACCAACATGGAACTGGAGTTATTCGGCGTGAACTCCAGAACGGCAATATGTTCTCGCATCGCCGCTATTCGAATTCAAATGTTAATAGTGCTATTTGTAATCCATCGAAATTGATAATGCTAGCTTGGTATTCTTCCTATCATCTTGAGTTTGATTTCTAGCTTATGTATAATATTTCGCCAGACAATCAATAATACAGGGTGGTGCAAAAGAAGCCCCCCTCCCCCTATTTTTAATCAAAATAGGTTTAACCTTTTTTTTTTCTTTTGATATAAGTTAAAACTCAAGAGTTTTGAAAATGAAACAGCATTCACTTGCAGAACGAGCACAAATTGTTACTGTGAAAATGGAAAAAGCATTATTTCAACTTAGGATAAATTACGACGGATTTTTAACGTTGGAGATTCTTCTTTCAACATGCAAATTGGTACTTAAATTTTTGGAAATTGCATCTATGGGTGACGCTAGAAGACAAGGTAGACAACGAACAATAAGGTCAGTCGAAAATATCCAACGTGAAAGGGAAAGTGTTCGGGAAGCACTATCATCAGGAACATCAACCCGGCGACGCTTTGCGTCCTCGTTGCGTGCGCAAGCGTCAGTTACACCGTTTATGTTATGAGGGTAGTGTGAAAAGTTTCCAGCTTCAACATGAAGATGGCGTTACTCGTCGAAAATATTCTGGTAATATAATTGCGAATGCTTTGAAGGATAACCTTGAACATTTCAGCCATATTAGATGCTCAGTTGTTGTTTAACAGTCATTTATGTCAGTCGATGCTACTGTATACAAGAATATTTTTGACGAGTAACGCCATCTTCATGTTGAGGCTATTGCGATATTGTTCTGATCATAACCGTCGAAGCACTCTCAAATCAAGATGTGGGCATCTGATTGCCCATATGAATGAGTGAATGAATAAACGAATGAATGAATGATGCTTTATTGTCTATTGCCTAATTAAAAGAAAATTCAAAACACAAATAGATATAACAAATATTATTTGTACTTGACCTAACAATGGTAAAAAATATTACAAAAATATTATCATTACAAAAATTATTTCCAAAGCATCGCACGACCCTTCAGCACCCCCCTCAAAAGCTGTGGCAGCAAGTAAGGGGCACAGAAACGTTCCCGCCATTGCAATAACTAAGTCTAGTATATTGTATTGTATATTAAATATGTGATTGTATTGGTGAATATCAAAAAATGCCTGGAAGTCGTGCAGTGCTCGCAAAAATTGGTTAGATAATTGATAGTTAACAGGGCATTGATAATGTAAATTAAAATCATCTAAGATTAGAATTTTATAATTCATGATATAATAAAGAGATTCGAATGTATCAAAAATTAGTTTGTATTGGTGAATATTTGATTTTGGAGGAATATAAACAGAAAAAGTAAAAATTATGGCCTGACTTATAAGTATTTTGTAACCAACACGACCTTGGTCGACGTGTAGACACTTGGGAACAACTCCTCAAAGATAGAAAGGTCGAGCTTCGACAGTTGTAAAGATGAATAAATGGCAAGGAGAACTCCGACGCCTCTTCCAACTCCGAGGGCATTCATATTCCGATCCTTTCTGACAACCATGTACTTGGGGCCAAACATCTCAGCATGAAAAACAGATTGTTGCAGCTAGGTCTCCGATATAGCAATAATGTGATAATTGTTGGATAGGACGGACTGGTAGAGATTCGCAGTTTTTTTTCTTACGCCACGCGCGTTTTGATAAATAAGAGTAATGCTATGAATTGATGGTGGGTTTGTAGTGACGGATTTGGGCGTTAGTTTTATAAGATTGAACTGATATGCCCCGAAACATGGCACCGTTCGCTAAGTTTCTAACGTCTTAAGAACAAACGTGGCAACCTCGGCAGAATTACATATTACCTTGAACGGGCGCTTTTTTCCATCTGTAAATTTGCCAAGGCGATGTATTTTGATTTTGCTGGAATCAATCACAAGATCGCACGTGGTTTGAATGACGCTTTCTACAAGTGACCTATCGCTTTCAGATATGGCTTGAGTGTTTGAGTCGTCTATGCCAAAAACGATAAAGTTTGATTTTCTTCTTTCGCAGTCTTTCGCGGTCGGAAGTTCATTTAGCAATTCTTTGGACCTTATAATCACGGTCTGATGAGAATCATTGTTAGTCTTTAAGATAGTTAAATTGCTATTTATTTATAACAGTTCGATTTGATTCTCAAGGACATCAATTCTGTTAGAGTTCTATTTTAGATCAGTTAACTCTCTGAGATGGGTCTGGATTGTGTTATTCTGTTGTTGAATCGTACTGTACAATTCAGAGACTAGCTTGATAACGTCCTTAATATTAGGCTCAGCTCTAGACAGGAGAGAAGACAATGTGCTTTCACCAAAAAAACTTGTGAACGATGGTTTAAAAGCTTTAAAAGTGACTATTTTGAAATAATAGACAAGGAGCGTCCAGGGTAGTTGAAGAAGTTTAAGATGCAGATTTGCAAGCATTATTGGATTACAACTCATACGGTGAAATAACTGGCAGAAGCATTGAATGTTGCCAATCCGTAATTTCCGATGCATTAGGAAAGATCCAAAAGAAAGGAAAATGGGTTCCATATGAATTGAAGGGAAGATATATAGAAAGGCGAAAAACTATTTGTGAAATTTTGGTTGCCAGACAGAAAAGAAAAAGCTTCTTGCATCGAGTTATGGCAGGTGATGAAAAGTAGATTTATTCTGAAAATTCAAAGTGTAAAAAATCATGAGTAGACCCAGACCAGTCTTCAACATCACAGCAGTGCGCAATATACATGGAAAGAAGGCTTTGCCGTGTATTTGGTGAGATAGTAGGGGAGCTGCGTATCTCTTACAGCTGCAACTTGGTAAAACGATTACTAGCGATCGACATCGACAACAGTTGATAAGATTGAATCGAGCATTGAAGAAAAAACGACCAGAAGAAAACGAAGAATACCAAAAACGATAAAGTCATTTTTCAATATGGCAATGCTTGGCCGCATGTTGCGAAATGTGTAAAAAACTGTTTGGAAAACGTTAAATGAGACGTCCTACTTTACCCGCCGTATTCACCGGACTTAGCCCCCTCGGACTATCCTACGGACTACTTATTTCGATCGATGCGGTACGGACTCTCAGAATATCACTTATATTCTTACGAAGAAGTAAAAATTTGGCTCGATGAATGATGGTTCAAAGGAATGAGGCTTCAAAAAACCTAAAGGTCTTTTGGCACGGAATCCATTCTTTGGTAGAAAAATGGGAAAAAGTAATAGCTAAATAAAAATCGAACATTAACTAAACATATTTCAACTTGTTATACAAAAGGACTCAAACAGGCATGATTTTCAACTGCGATTAGATTAAATCCTACATTGTATTGTAGGTACCTACATTGTATTGTAGTTTTGAATTTTAAGATACTGCGTGTCAACAAAATTGTCATACAATTTTTTAAATATACTGCAAATCTAGACATAAGTCCTAGTTCATTTAATTAAAATGCATTTCCATCAAGTATAGGCTACCTCAAGTAAATATATTCAACTTATTGTCAACACTGCGATTAAAAAAAAAATCAATTTCGTTCATATATTGATACAGTTTAGCCAACAAAACTTCATTATCATTTAGACACAATATTCTTCAAACAACCAGCCTTAATTATCATTTTATTTGTCTGCAAGTACCTTATTGGTAGCTGTTTCAGTGTTGGGGCCCAATTAGTTGGTTAAATGTCGCCATGGGCTATCGGCGAACCACCGTATACATTAACAAACTAATTGTTCCGCCCGAAGCTCTAGTCGTAAACGTAACAGATTATCTTTAATATCTCTCGTGGGGCGAGCTCTTATTGTTCTTGTTGTTACGAATTAACTGATCATTTTGTCAATATCCTTTAATGATATTTGTATGACGATGGCGTTTGGTGTTGTGAAGGTAAATATTATAAAACTCGAGCTATATTTGATATATTTTGGATCAAGTAAATTTAGTAATGTCTTCTAAACATAATGGTGTCTCAAAATTGTTTTGATTATAATACACTAAAGGTATTTTTGAACAATTCATAATTGAGTCAAATGTTACACACTTTAAAACCGGCCATGAAGTTCTTTTCTTTTCTTTCGTTCAATTATCACTTTCCCATTGACAAAATTGAATAAGATATAATATAGAAGAAAAAATTCTTCTGTATGACAGTGAGTGACCACATGTTATAAGACCTATGAAAGAAACATTGTTGGAATTTGAACGGAAAATTTAGCCTTTATGGTCATATAAGGCCATAGTCTTATAGCAGATTTTTTTGTGTATCCAAACTTCCGATAGGGGTTGCTGTAAAACGAACTGTGAGTTTGCTCGTCTCAAAATTATTCAGTATAGCCTCGCAAATCATTATGGAACATGAGAACTACGTTTGCAAATTGTCGAAATTTATTATCAAAACAGTGTTCTGTGCGCCAAACTTATAGAGCACTTTGTGAATTTTTCGTTATACACAATCGTTCAATCGAGCGATGTATTCGCCCAATTATTGACAAATTCCCAACGCATTTCAGGCTGATCGATATTAAAACAAAAACAAAACAAACACTGTGCGATCTGAAAAAAATATCGCGGCTGTTGCTGGCGGTGTTGATGAGGATACAAATTTATCAATTCGTCGCTGTACGCAGGAAGCTTGGCTTTGTATTCAACTATGTGGATTATTTAACTCCGAATTTGAATAGCATTGATCTGGAGGCGATGTGGTTTCATCAGGACGGCTCTACAGGTTACGATATATATATATATATATATATATATATATATATATATATATATATATATATATATATATAAACTATATATATATATATATATATATATATATATATATATATATATATATATATATATATATATATATATATATATATATATATATAGTTTTGGCAAAAAATAATAGTACTAGAAATTATTTTGAAGAAGTTTCAATTTTGTATGAACGAATAAACTAGAACATATCAGATTATATATTCACCAAATGAAGTAATCGACGTACATAAATATAAACAAAAAAATAATGTAAACTAAATTTCAAAAAATACATAACTTTCAATAAATAAGAGCTTGGTTACAAAATTAGAGTGATTGGAAATAGTACGCACAAAAAATGAAAAAAGTAGTATGATAAGGACAAACTAGTCAAATTCAACTTATTGGTTGGTATTTTGTTTGCTAGCCTTTATTTTCCAGAACTGCGGCACATCGTCTATTCATGGAGTCTATAAGATTGCGGCAAACTTTAACCGGAAACTTCCTTCTATTGGAAACTTCAGTGTTTCACACCGAAGGTTCCAATAGAAGAATTGATCCTTACATGGTTTAAAATAGGGAACTTTCCTTGTAATTCTGCCATTTTAGCCAAATTGTTGCAAACGTCTCCTAATACTTCTCGTACCGATTGGTAACTGTAATTGCCGTTTGGCAATCGTCAAAGTCAAAAAAGGATTTTTACACACTTAGCGAATTAAACCACCATCTTCACGACTAGAAGTTTTTCGTTTCGGGCCTCGGAACTCTGGTTTTCGCTCCATGTTTTTTTTCTTTTAATACTTTTAAAACAACGCAAGAAGATTTTTTCAAAGTTTGACAATTACATTTATAAGAATTTTTGCGTTCTCGCAATTGCCGGCGTTCTTCATCAGTACAATGTTTAGTACTTAGACTCATTGTTTTTAACATGTTTGTATACATAGACAGCTTACATTATCAACGTCAATCGAACAATAAAAACCAATTTCTGATAAAATGTGAATCAAAGTTATCAATATATTTCAATTTCAACACTTATTTTTCTGACTACAATGTTTTTTGAATGACATTTTGGAATTTATTTTATCTTGCGATTATTTTTGTTTCAAATATTTATTAAGACGGTGAATGATGAGAAAAGTATTTTTGTAGCAATTGCATTTTATTTTATAAAATCTAAGACATTTTATTACTTGAAAGCCTATTCATTAAAAGAGTGTCATATGATATTTTGTGGAGAAAATAGGATAAATATTTTGAAATACTATGTATTTTCTAATGTCTAGAGATTAATTTTATACTTACCTCGCATTCATGGCCAGTAATACCAACAGGACAAATACATTTGTAACCGTTCACCTGATCAACGCATTCGCCACCGTTTTTACAAGGATTGGAGGCACACTCATCTATGTCGTTGTGACAGTCTCTTCCTGAAATTAGAAAAATTAATAAATTGTTGTTGAAAACGGATGATTATATTAATATAAGAAATACATCTTTATAGTTTTTATTAATTAGTGAAAAGAAAATAATATATAATAATATAATAATAATATAAATGTGGACGCAGAAATATTATTAGGGGACTGCCAAAGTGGTTTTAGACCGGGTAGATCAGCAATAAATGCAATACGCATCATTGAACAAATCTGAAAACTGAAAAACATTAAGGTCAAAGTAATATTTATATATGATTAATTGCAATAATATTGCAAGAAATGACTACAAAGGAATTCAAAACCAGTAGGCATTGCAGACTGGAGAATGGAATGCAGAGACAGGAAAGTGTGCACCAAAAAATTCACAAAGCACTCTATAAGTTTGGGACTTTGAGACAAAGCACTCTATGTATAAGTAAGAACACTGATGTTGATAACAAAATGTCGACAATTTGGAAGTAATTTAATAATTTTGAAACTGAGAGCGCCCCATATCGGAAGTTCGGATACACACAAAAAATCGCCCTTTAGTATATTTAAAAAAATCAGTTTAATTTTAAATAGAAAAAAAAGGTGTGTGTACTTATGTACTCACGTAAAAAGTTATACTTCTTTGGCGTAATTAATAAAATAATTTTTTTATGCATTCCAACAAATTTTAACTGAGCAAACGACCAACAGACGAAAGCAAATACTACAAAAAGTTTGAATAAAAAAGCACTTAAATTAAAAACAAATGCAGCGACGAGGCCCGTTTGCATACTCATTATAGAACTTTATAGTCTATACACTCTATACCTTGAGACCCTTGAGACCGAAACGAACTTAATCATAAAAATGTCTTTAGTTTAGTATAAGAGGTACAATTTAAAAATAAACAAGTCTTGACAAATGGCGAAGGGGGCATCATTTTAAAAAGAAAATAAATTGTGATACATCGGCGCGCGCAACATTGTCCCACACTAAAAATACACACTGATCTGTTTTCCCAAACGTGCCAAAAGAAGTATAAGTTTAAAAATCCTTCATGTTATACCTTGTAATAAGACAATTTATTGATTATAACAATACAGTAATCCCTTGTCAACCGCGGGGGTTCTGTTCGGGATAGAGGACCGCGGTTAGCGAGGGATTTTCCGAGGTTATACTTGAAAACAAAAAAATGTAAAATATCTACATATGTATGTAATAGTGTGTGAATAATTAAGACATATTATATATAAATATATATATATATATATATATATATATATATATATATATATATATATATATATATATATATATATATATATATATATATATATATATATATATATAGATATATATATATATATATATATATATATATATATATATATATATATATATATATATATATATACATATATAGATATATATATATATAGATATATATATATATATATATATATATATATATATATATATATATATATATATATATATATATATATATATATATATATATATATATATATATATACTGTCTGAGGCTTATGCTCCTGAAAGGGTAACCCATAGCGGACAGGACAGGTGACAGCAGAGATTTCAGACTAACTTGATTTAAGGTCCAAACCCTCCCTCATGGCTTTACAAATTCAAACACGGCCCTCATTCTCCGGAGGCCAAGGGGCAACTAACTACGGCAGCGGGAAGACCAGCCGCAAGGCAGAGGGTGTTAAGAATCACTGGGTTAGATCAGTCTGCCATTGGACTTTGGACATTGCAACTCTATGAATGAAATGAAAACGGATGAAAGCCTGCAAGAACTGTTGATCGAGCTTGACAACATATATTGGGATGTTGTAGGCCTTTGTGAAACTTGAAGAAAAGGCGAAGAGCTAATCAAACTGAAAACAACTGGTCAGGTACTCTACATTCGGGGTACGGAGAATGGGCGATGTGGTGGAATTGGATTGCTCATTAACCAAAAGTTGATAGTGTCCTAAAATTTTAAAGTATATCTGACCGACTAGCCCAATGCGTCATTCACTTGAATAAAAAGTTTAAACTTCAAATCTTCCAAGCTTTTGCACCAACTATAAGCCATGGCGTTGAGAAAGTTGAGGAATTTTATGATGATGTGGCCCAGCTTCTAGACAGAGAGAAATGCAGGTACAAAATCCTGATGGGTGATTTTAATGCTAGAATTGGAAAAGCAAGAACTAGTGAAACTGCAATTGGTCCATATGGAAATGGCGGGCAGGACAATAGAGGTGACAGATTGGTTGATCTTGCTGCAGGACAAGAATTGTACATTATGAACTCGTTGTATAAGAAAAAAAATCAGCAGAAAATGGACATGGCAAAGTCCATCTGGTCTTACAAGTGAAATTGACTACATCATGTCAAATGATAAAACAATATTTTGTAATTATACTGTCCTTAACCGTTTTAATGTTGGAAGTGACCATAGAATAGTACGAGCAAATGTTAAGATAAACTGTCGAAGAGAACGTACACTAATGGTAAGATCGAAGAAGGGCAAAGTGAATTCTGAGAAGCTGCTGCTCCAGGAAAGGACAATGTAACGGTTGAAATGTTGAAGGCTGGAGGTCGAACTCTGTATAAAATACAGGCAAAATTGTACTCAAAATGCCCCAAAGATAAAAAAATACCCAGTCTATGGAAAAATGCTGAAGTGATTCTTCTTCATACGAAAGGAGCTCAGGGAAATTAAAAAAAACTAACGCCCAATAAGTCTCCTATCAGTTCTGTACAAAGTTTTCACCATGATAATATCGAAAAGAATATTAAGAACACTGAATAACGCACAACCAAGAGAGCAGGCAGGATTCAGAAGTGGATTCAGTACAATGGACCATATCCAAGTTGTCCAACAGACCATAGAAAGGCACAATGAATACATCATGCCACTGTGCTTGGCTTTTATTGACTATGAAAAGGCATTTGATTCAGTATCAACGCAGGCCATAATGGATGCATTGCTTAACCAAGGGATAGACAGAGCCTATGTGAACCTACCGAGATCCATGTATGAGGAAGCTACAGCTACAGTTCACATGGATGACTTTGAAGTTAAAATCAACGTAGAACGTTGTGTAAGGGTGACTCAATATTGCCTGTTCTTTTCTCAGCCTGTCTTGAAGAGGTATTTCGTAATCTGGATTGGGAACAGCAGGGAATAAAAATCAATGGTGCATATCTAAGCCGCCATAGATTCGCGGATGATATCGTTCTCCTTTCATACTTTGTTCTCAAGACACATACGAGAGCTGCAAAGGACGGGAGAACCATTTGGTTTGAAAATAAACCTAACAAAGAGTCAGGTTATGTTTAACAAATTTGCTGTCAATAGAAGAATTTCTATTTTAGGAAGTGATTTAGACGCTGTGGACCACTACATATATCTTGGGCAAAGGATTTTAATGGAGGGTGATATCACCCGGGAGATGGAACGGCGGGTTAAGTGTGGCTGGCAGGTATTTGGCCGGCTCAATATAGCATTTAAGAGCAAACTCCCACTTTGTCTGAAGAGAAAGGTTTTTAATCAGTGCATGCTGGCTGTTTTGACATATGGAAATGAAACATGGACGCTCACATCACAGTTAGTTCAGAAGCTTCGGCTGCACAGAGGGGAATGGAAATGTGTATGCTTGGCATTACAAAGCGGGACAGAAAGACCTGCATATGGATTAGAGAACAAACGAAGGTATCTGACATCATTGGAAAGGCGAAAGAATTGAAATGGAAGTGGGCAGGTCATATAGCGAGACGATGCGACGAGAGATGGACCAAAGCAATTCTGGAATGGATACCGCTTGATCATAAACGCCCGCGAAGAAGGCCGAAAACACGATGGACGGATGACATCATCAAGTATATTGGACCCGAATGGCAGAGGAAAGCTCAGGATCGTGCGAATTGGAAGCATGCTGAGGAGGTTTTCATTCAACATAACCAAGATTCTTTCTTAACTCTTTCTCCAATAGGAATTCAATGTTGATGAGCGTAACTCATTCACTGTTTCTTTGATAAATGTCCTGTAATGTGTGATATTAAAAGCTTTCCAACTCTCAGTAACAGTGAGAACAGGATTTTCTTCCATGCTATTCAATATATAACTGAAAATTCGCTTGATATAATATCTTTTAAACTGCTGATATCCCCTGATGTAATGGTTGTATCAGTGATGATGTATCACCGATACAATTGTTGTATCAGTGATGATGTATCACCGATACAATTGTTGTATCAGTGATGTAGTGTTAGGAGGAAGCAAACTTTAGGGATTCAGAATGGCCGGGAGGATTATCAATAAGAAGTAAAGCTTTGAATGGCAACGATTTTGAGACCAAATGTTACCTAACATTGATTACGAAGCAGTTCAGAAACCAGTCTGTAAATAATGTCGCAGTCACCTAATCGTTTTGATTTGCTCTCCAAAAGACCGGCAGATGATTTTTATTTTTATTTACTAAAGCACGTGTGTTAAGAGATTTGTATACGAGCAGTGGCTTTATAATGTGGTTGCCTGAAGCATTAGAGCAAAAGAGAAGAGACCATATCCTTTGCGGCTTTAAATCCCGGTGCGGGTCTTTCTGTTTGAGACACAAATGTTCATGTAGGCATCCTCTTCCAAAATAAACCTGTCTCATCGGAATTAAATACCTGATCGGGTTGATAACCCTTACTTTCAATCAATTGTTTGAATTCAGTCGGATACCGATTACCCGCCTTGTAATGTGCAGAAGCCGACTCCCCAGTAATTTATATGTTTTGTAGCAAAAAGCGCTTTTTAAAATTTTCAAACCAACCCTTATTCGTTTGGAAGCTTATAGCTTCCTCATCTAACTTTAGATTCTCGAAAAGACGCCTAGCTTTTTCTTGAATAATTCAGCTTCTAAGAGGCACTCTTCGTTTTGTGTGATCTTCGATTCAAATTCCGAGCGCTCTTTCCACCTTTTCCATCGTTAGAGGTCGCGAGAAACACGTAACTTTATTGCTGGTACTAGTACCGCACGAAACACTGGTCCAATTACTCACTCTTTTTTATCGTTCTTACTGTGGATTCATTTACTTTATACTTTTTCGCGGCACTCGCATACGTTTCACCTGCAACAAAACAGCTTAACAATTTAATTTTTGTATCAAGAGTCATTTCATTTCGCTTCCTTTTAACAAAATCTTGGCCTGTGGACGCTATTAGATTTTTAAAATTAGGTACATGTAACTACGTAATTAAACTCACGAAAGTGCCAAAATTATCCCTAATCACCAACTTCGTATTCGTAATAAAATAATTCCTGTAAAATTTGAGTAGCAGTTCGCACGAGATTGCGACGAAAACGCACTGCGCTGCTACATAATTCGATTGAAAATTTAATCAGGGCAATTTCGCCAGACAAAACCGCGGATAGTTAAAACCGCGGTTGACGAGGGATTACTGTATTTTTCATTATCAGTTATTATTGAGTCTTTTTATGTAGAGTTCGTAATTACTGAATAATAATGAAATATAAAATATGACTTATGCTATTTACCATTACAATTTCTTCAAATTTTTATTATATAAAAGTTTTTTTCTTTTAAAAGCAAGGAAATCTGCTTAAGGAAATATAATATCGTAATCCAATGAGTTCAGAATGTTAGAGTCAAAAATAAACTAAATAAAAGCTTGTTCTTAAATTGTTTTTTTTTAATTTGATAATAAATAGAAAATATAATATTATATTTTTTATAAATTCTTTCCTGCAAGTGAACAGACATTAAATGGTGTTTTAAGATTTATTCCGCTATCCTTGAGACCGTCATGTAATAGAGTTCTCACTGGTACTTCTTAGAGAAGAATCCAGCCGGCATGCAACTTAAACATTTTAAAGCTTCGTGCGAACTGGAAATAATTACACTCACTGCTTTTCGACTACCAACACTGTCCATTCCCTATGCATAAGATCGTTTACTGCCGTTTAATAACAGCCATAACGTCACGACATTCCCTCTGTTTCAGCAGGTTTTTCGTTAAATCTAAACAGCAGCAAAAATCTGTTATTATATTTTTGGATTAACGATTATGCTTTAGTTTTGTTTACAGGGATGAATCAAAAAGTTCTTCCTATAGATGAATAAAAAAAATATCTAAAAAACGGAATATTTATTCGTGCTCCATGCAGATGTTGCTCATTCCTTCAGCCGACCCAAAATGTTAGCAAATGTTACTCGAGACTGGTTTCTGGCCTTAAGGCGTCATCAGTCGGGAACGTTTTGAACGTTCAAAAGACCGAAATTGGTCTTGGGAGACACTTGCTAACGTTTTGGGGGCGCTTGAAGGAATGGGCATATTTGCATGAAGCACGAATAAAATTTTCGTTTTTTGAATATTTTTATTTTTTCATAGGCCACTACGAAATTTTTCATGAATATTAATATCGATAATCAAAATAAGATTGGCAGAAGTTAAGTTCAAAATCTAAAATAGTTTAATTCACATATTATGTGACGAAGTTAATAGAAATTTTTTTTTTGGTAGAGGTAGGATTCACAATTTAGATTTGAGAGGATATATATATATATATATATATATATATATATATATATATATATATATATATATATATATATATATATATATAAATTTATATATATATATATATATATATATATATATATATATATATATATATATATATATATATATATATATATATATATATATATATAAGAAGTAAATGACGAGAAGTACGTACGTAGAGGGTCACGGGAGAGAGAGGAGGAAGGAGAAAGTGATAGGTGGGTGATGGCTAGGGAAACAGGGGGCGAGGGAGAGGGACCTAAATCAAAGAAGAAATGATGACTAGTTATAAAAGGTGATATTCTGTTGGAATGGAAAGGTGATATTCTGTTGTCTGGAACGTTTTGAACGTTCAAAAGACCGAAATTGGTCTTGGGAGACACTTGCTAACGTTTTGGGGGCGCTTGAAGGAATGGGCATATTTGCATGAAGCACGAATAAAATTTTCGTTTTTTGAATATTTTTATTTTTTCATAGGCCACTACGAAATTTTTCATGAATATTAATATCGATAATCAAAATAAGATTGGCAGAAGTTAAGTTCAAAATCTAAAATAGTTTAATTCACATATTATGTGACGAAGTTAATAGAAATTTTTTTTTTGGTAGAGGTAGGATTCACAATTTAGATTTGAGAGGATATATATATATATATATATATATATATATATATATATATATATATATATATATATATATATATATATATATATATATATATATATATATATATATATATATATATATATATATATATATATATATATATATATATATATATATATATATATATATATATATATATATATATATATATATATATATATATATAAGAAGTAAATGACGAGAAGTACGTACGTAGAGGGTCACGGGAGAGAGAGGAGGAAGGAGAAAGTGATAGGTGGGTGATGGCTAGGGAAACAGGGGGCGAGGGAGAGGGACCTAAATCAAAGAAGAAATGATGACTAGTTATAAAAGGTGATATTCTGTTAAATCATTAATAACATCAGCGAACAAAGGGGAAAATTAATGCAAGACTGGTAACAGGACACAGATGTGTGGGATTGCTGGTGAAAATATTTGAATCGAAATATAAAATGTGAAACATAAAAAAAGGACATATAATAAGAAGGAATGATGGAGAACACCTAATAAAGCTTTAGGGCTACACTGCCTCTAAACTGTTAGATAAACAATATATACAACTATCCCTTGGGATATGCCTTTATACCATAATTGTAAAGAATAGAAGTAGTTTACAAGCTCTGGCAAAGAAATTAGTCAGAAAGAAAGGAAAATGATGCTCAAGGTGTATATAGACGGACAAAATAATTGAAAAAACCGTCTTCAATATTGACAAGGTATTAAAAGGTAAAACTAGGATACCCAAAAGCGCTAGTAGCCTTACATGCAAAAATAAAATTTATGGAAAAAGACTTCGGTATAAAAGAAAATACTCTAAAATAGCTAATATGTCTTAATTTGCCATATTAGCTTTAGATTTTGTCAGTTGTTAACATTCTTCATTTGATAATTTTTACAATTTTTCTGATCAGAATTTGAAGACTTTAGCATTTTTAAGTTAAAAAATCATCATCGTTTAATATATTTTAAAACACCCTTACCAACAATTTATGCTTAATACTCTTATATTTTCTCTTCGAAAAAAACATTGAAAATGCCGGATATGGGGCGCTTGTAATGAAAATCGTCGCCGTTAATCACCCGGTCTCATTTTTTCTTCCCTTCTTCTCTCACTCTGCCGTGGCATTCACATTTCGACGGCTATTTTATTGCTACATTCTTATTCCATGCTTTGCACGAAGAATTCAGTTGCGTGGCAGCGACGTTCTTGATTTAAATGATCCATTTTATTCAACTAGATCAGACCGTGGTACCAGTAGATGTATCGGCAGATAGATGGATCCGCAGCACTATGTATTGAAGTTGATTTTTAACGGAGATACTTGTAAATGCTTTATGGGAATATGTTAATTCCGGTGAATCGGACACTTTAATGGATATTCTGAGATTGGAGACGTGATAAGTTTCTTACTGATAGTGAATATTTTATGTAATGACATTATAATCTTATCGAATTCTAATTCATATTTTTGATTTTTTTGAATAACACTGTTGAATGAGAATATTTCTTGAAGATAGTCAGGCCTATAATATATTTGAAACTTATTTTGTTCGTTAATAAATCTTCCATTTTGAATTGTCAATAAAGAATCTGATCGGATTGCAGAAGTCGGAAGAGATGAAAATTTGAAGGGGTTAAGTCTGGAGAATACGTTGAAAAAGAAAAATCTTCTAGCCCAACTCGGTGCTCGTTTCCAAAGTCATATTGCTGAATATGCCCGTGCATTGTTCTAACGTAAAATGATTTCCCTTCTTCCTTTTTAAGTATGAGGCCTTATTTCCTCCAAAGTATCACTAACATGAATCATTTGCTGCTGAAAACGTTCAGCAGTGACCATTTGACCAGACAGTGCAACTCACAATGCACGATTCCCAGTTGATCCCACTATATATACAGCAACACCTTTTTGGCGTGGAAATTCGGTTTTGCGGTACTGGCTGATGGCTCATCAGTATTAACCCACTATTTTCGTCTCTTTGGATTATCCTAGAGGATTCACTTTTCATCACAGGTGACAATCTTAAGTAGGAAGTTCTTTTTCTTGAAATTAATGAGCAATGACACAACAACATTAAATCGTCTACTCTGATTCTCAAGTTGTGAGTTCAGAAGGGACCCAACGACTCACCCTTTAAATTTTCTCTAGCTGGTGTTTTTTTTAACTTTAACTTTTAGAAATGGCTGCGGTATTACCCGGAGCTTTCAGCAGTGTTCCAATTTTTCATCCTTCACTGTTCTTGGTTGTCCCAGATGTTCTGCATCATTTAATCCTTTCGCCACCAGTGGGACACATATGCCCCAATCAGCCCAATCAGCCCAATCAGCCCAATCAGCCAATTGGTGAATCTATATATGCATTGGATTCATCCTGTAAATTGTTCCAGCGGTTGTTTATTGATTTAGTTGGAACTTTGCATAACAGATGGCAGCACATATCTAGCAAAATTAATGATGGTGACTCTTATCATGTCTGTTTTTATGAAGTATTTTGGTTTTAGACTTTTGGTTTATTTTATTTAATTATAAATATAAGTAAATGATGAAGTGTAGTTGAATTCCTTTTTGATTATTAATTGTTTTTCGTCCAATAAATGTTCTGGTAAGTAAGAATTCATAGTTTTTCAATTGTTGGGTCATATATGTCCCAATGATGTTATTTAGTGGGACGTATAGGTTCCACTGGTACTTTTTTATTTTTGCAGCTAAAATAGGGTAAAAAAGGGTTATGTGAGGATGAACTCCTTAGAATTATTGAAGAAGGAAGACGAGATGACAGATGGCATAACTGAAGATGAGATTGAACCACGTTTCTTCAGATTATGATCTTGAATATAAAACATACCTGTTTAATATTGCTGATTGTAGTGATGGTGATAGTACTTCGGAATCTGAAAGTGAGCTAGAAAATCCGGATGCTAGTTCTGATAGATTTTCTGCACAACCTGCTTCCAGTTTTAGTTGGGTTAGTTGTTATAATGTCCAAAATACAAAATCACAGACAAAACCAACAGACAAAACCAACAGACAAAACCAACAGACAAAACCAAGACAAAACCAAAACCAAGACAAAACCAACAGACAAAACCTAAAACATGGGATTCAGAAATTAATTCCAAAATAAATAGAACATCAACTCACTTAGACGTCTTTTTTGAAGTATTCCCCAAAAGTTTGTTTATGTGAATAGCCCAATGTACAATATTCATTTAGCTATTAAGAGGGAAATAACCAAAAACATGCAAATAAAGATTACACCTGATATCGATGTTGTAATTGGTCCGATGCTCATTATGACGTTTAATAAAGTCAGATTAAATCATCTCCTGATGATGCTACCATGGTTAGCGAAACGTGCGTCGTGCAGTTCAAAAAAAGTGATTTGGTGTTTAGTGGTAAATCTCTTCAAGTTTAGTGTTTCACACCTAAGGTTCCAATAGAAGAATGCATTTAATAAAGTGCCTTTAAGTGTGCATTTAATAAAGTAAAATGCATTTAATAAAGTTTTCGGACTATTGGTCTCAAAACAAATCTCTGGGAAATGAAATAATTCAACTGCCAATATCCTGAAATCGTTTTCAGTTGCTTTTGGCTAAGATGTATTTCAATCATTCCTAAAGAGGCGGGAAATACTTCCAAAACGTATTATATCGATGAACAAGTTGCCTAAAATATAGATTTCAGAAAGTACGTCAGAATTCCCTTTTTCAAACCCTAGAATAATCTATGGCGAAGTTCAAAGGCCGCTCATCGCTCAAGCAGTACTTACCAGTGAAGCCAATAAAGCGTGGCATCAAAATATGGCAACGATGTGACGCAGAGACAGGATATGCTTACGATCTGAACATTTACTCAGGCAAAAATGAAGACAGTTGTTTGGAAGAAACCTTGGGGGAAAAGGCGTTGGAAAAACTGCAATCCAGTATAGCAAGACCAGATATATTGCTTGTATTGGCTAGATTTTTACCTCGGTCAACTTGATGGATACGTTTTAATTTCCTGCTGTTTGAACCGTGAAGGGATTTTCAAAAAAATTAAAATGAAAGTTGATGATTAATGTGGGTGATCATCTTCCAGTGGAGGAACCAACGAGAAGAAAGTGTTCAAGATGCGCTAAAAATGGCTAAAAGACGAGAACAAAAGCACTTTACCAGTCCTGCAATATTGCATTGTGCAAATTTTGTTTTACGCTTTATCATTCTTAATTTAAAAAAAAATCATTAAGTTTTTTCATTAGTTTGTAAGTATTGTATTTTATTTATTTTTTTAATTTTACTTTCTACTGTATTCTTTTTCAATTGGTTAAAAATAAAATGCTAGGTTTTATTCATATTTGAAACAACTATTTTTTAAATTTAATTTAATAAATAAACTTTTCATTATTTTGTAATATGTGTGCTTTGTCAGTTGTAGCTGATTTGGTTTTTCGGGAAGTAGTTTACCATAGTCGGTATAAAAAACGGGTGAACACGTAAAAACATAAATTGGTAGCGGGGGGTTAATTTCTTACACGTACTATGTATTAGAAACAGTATTATCTCCCAAAGATGCATAAATCATGTCCTATGCTTCTTTTTTTCAGTTGAAAGGCCAAAATAAGTGCCTCCAAGGTTGTTGAAACGACATCGCGTCTAGAACTGATTTTTCAGGTAATTTTCACAGTATACTCCTATAAAATACCTAGTTTTGAAGCTAAAAAATGGCGCTTAAAAATAACTATACGGGGGAAGAAACTTTGATTCGAATAGGTTTGGTTTGGTTTGGTTTGGTTTGGTTTGGTTTGGTTTGGTTTGGTTCGGTTTGGTTAGGTTAGGTTAGGTTAGGTTAGGTTAGGTTAGGTTAGGTTTGGTTTGGTTAGGTTAGGTTAGGTTAGGTTAGGTTAGATTAGGTTAGGTTAGGTTGGGCCAGGAACCAAATGCTGCAGCCATCGAGCGAGAAATATGTGATAATAACTGTGATACTTTTATACATGTGAATGGTGTTAAGTATGGACGTCCCGTGTTGAACTATTTTCGTGGAGATGGTTTTTTGAGTGTCGAGTTTGTCGATTTGTTGTTCGTCTCATGTTATTTTTCTCCCAATAAAGCTATTAGAAAAGCTTATAAAGAACCGACTGGAAGAGGAGTTGGCTACCCGAGACCTTTTGCACGAAAATCAGTATGGTTTCAGGAAGGGGAAATCTACGATGGACGCTCTGAACGTCATCACCAACACCGTGGACAAAAACAACACTAAGGCGCACAAGAACAGGAGTTTCGTGACCCTGCTGACACTGGACATAAAGAACGCGTTTAACACTGCATCCTGGAAGGGTATCGTGGGTGAACTGGAAAGGATGAACATCAGCAGATACTTGGTGGGGATAATCCAGTCCTTCCTGCGTAAAAGATATATAGTCACCGATCATGATCAGCGAACCAGGATGACTTGCGGGATGCCACAGGGATCAATACTGGGACCCACATTATGGAATGTCTTTTACGACCAGGTACTAAGGGTGGATGCGGGCAGTGGCGCCAAGGTCGTTGCGTACGCTGACGATCTGGCAGTGTTAGTCACGGCGCCCACCCGAACTACTTTGGAGGAGAGGCTGGGCTGTGCGTCAATAGCCGTGAAGAGCAGACTGGACGAAATGGAACTGGAACTCTCGGCCCACAAAACCGAGCTGGTAGTGCTGGCAGGAAGGACAGACAACTATACAATGACTATCAGCGTGGGAAACCATACGGTGAAGAGCCAAAAAGCGACTAAATACATGGGGGTCTGGTTGGACAAGAATTTACGGATGACAACACACGTGAAGAAAACACGAGAAAAGGCAGCCAAGGCCATAAATAATCTAACAAGAATTACCCCAAACATTCGAGGCCCCAGCGCTTCAAAGAGGACATTTTTGGCCACAGCTGTGTCAATCAATCAATCATTTTGTATGCGGCACCAGTATGGAGTAGGGCGCTAAAATACAAACACTACGAAAAGATGTTGGAAAGAATAAACCGCAGAATGGCTGTTCGCATAACGTCGGCGTATCGTACGGCACCAACGGAAGTGCTCCTCGTATTGGCCGGGCTCCCTCCGATCGGCTTGCAGATCGAGGAGAGAACGCTCATACATAAATACGGCAGACAATATAAGTCGGAGGCAAGGAAGGCTACGATGTCAAAATGGCAGGAGAAATGGTCGTCTTACCGGGGTTGGGCTAAGATATTTATTACCGACGTGGAAGTTTGGACTTCATCAGATTGGACCAAGGTAGATCATTATATAACCCAAGCAATAACGGGACACGGCTCTTTTCGAGCTTATCTGCTAAGAATAAACAAAGTTACCTCTTGCGAGTGCTTCTATTGTGGGGCTGACGACACTCCTGACCATACATTGTTTACCTGCCCGAGGTGGGACGTGATAAGAGATAAAGCAGAGAGAGAATGTGGAGGCGCAATAACCAGGGAAAACGTAGGAGAATTAATGTGTAAGGACAGAGCGAAGGGTTCATCAATCTTAAAAATGATAAGGAGCATTATGTATAATAAGTATGAGGAGGAGATTGCGGGTGGTGCCGCGGAAGAAAGTAGCGCACACGCCGCAGTTTGAAGACCCGCGTCACATCCTGATGTAATACATTAGCGGTTCAGATATGTGACGGAAACAAGAACGGGGTGGTTTTTTAGTGGGTATGCTTTCGGGTGAGTCCCACACTCCGGCTATAAAAGCTTTTTCCACCCCCAAAAAAAAAAAAAAGTTAGGTTAGGTTAGGTTAGGTTAGGTTAGGTTAGGTTAGGTTAGGTTAGGTTAGGTTAGGTTAGGTTAGGTTAGGTTAGGTTAGGTTAGGTTAGGTTAGGTTAGGTTAGGTTAGGTTAGGTAGGTTAGGTTAGGTTAGGTTAGTAGTTTCAAATATGAATAAAACTTAGCGTTGTATTTAAAAAAAAATTGAAAAACAATACAGTAGAAAGTAAAATTAAAAAGTAAATAAAATACAATACCTAAAAACTAAAATTAAAAATAACTATACGGCAGGGAGAAACTTTGACTCGAATAGGTTCTGCAGTTGATGAAACGTAGAGGCCGAGAATTAAGTTGAGGACCTAATATAATACGTGGAAACAGAATGAAACATTTATCGTTCCAAATCAAATTAAAAACATTACTAAGGAATAACCCAGGATCCTGGATAATTCTATCAGCTTCTAGTTTTGAAGATGCAAAACGAAAACTATGTCCATACCTGTATATCCTGGTTGACAAGCACAGTGATAGTCGTTTACTAGATCAATACAAGTTGCTCCGTGCTGACACTGTCCAACGCAATCATTTATATTCTGATCACAGTTTTTACCCATCCATCCCACTCGACATTTACAGTGATAATCTCCAACCAAATTCGTACATGTCACGGCGTTGATGCATGGATTTTGCGTCTTGCATTCGTCCACATCTGAAAAATCAGAAGCGATGTCGTTATCGTTACTTTTACTGCACATTTTTTATCTTGCAATAAAATCTGGGATAATTAATTTGACGACAGGAGAATAAGGTCGATATTTTGTGTAATTCTCGAAGTGAAAGGACAGGCTACATGAAACAAACATTAAAAATAATTAATGCAAAATAACGAAACTCCGCTTACCGACTTGGCAGAGATTGCCCTCCCACGCCGATGGACAATCGCACCTGAAGGCGTTCTCCAGGTCTACGCAGGTACCACCGTTTTGACACGGAGCTGATTCGCATTCGTCAATGTCTGAAAAAGAGAAAAATATAATTAATCATTATACTAAGGACTTTTCTATTCTCATATACTAATATAAGGTTTTCGCCATTTTTCGCCGTTTTTGAGTTGTTATTTATGTATCCGGAATAATAAATAAAAACAAAGTTTTATCATTGAAAATGGTTGTATTGTGTTTCAAAATATTCTCCCCGACTTTTGTATACATTTGAACCAATTTTGATAGGACTTTTTCCATTCCGATTGAGGTATCTTCAAAATAAGCATTGTAAACGCATCAACCGCTTCTTCTGGCGTCGAAAATCGTTGACCACGTAGTTTATTCTTCACGGACGGGAACAAAAATATATCATTAGGTGCGAAATTAGGAGTGTACAGCGGATGACCCACCAATTCGTTGTTTTGATCGGTCAAATATCGAGTTGTGCGGTCCGATGTGTGAGAGCTCGCGTTGTCAAGGTGAAGAATGATTCTGCGTCGATGGTTGTTTTTTCTTATTTCTTCAAATACTCCTGGCAAACAAATGGTTCTATACCATTCAAAATTAAGCATGCTATGATTCTCTAGTGGCAGTATAGCCACATGCCCTTTAATAAAAAAAAAGTCAGTCTTTTGCTTCGAAGTGCTTCTTACGCGAAGAACTTCTTTTGGGTTTGGTTCATTTTGAAGGACCCATAGAGTCGACTGCTGCTTATTTTCGGACTCAGACGCATAGATCCGAGATTCCTCATCTGTGTAGATGTTATACACGGTTTTTGATGCACCTCGATTGTATTATTTGAGAATTTCTATGCACCAACCGATACGAGCCTTTTTTGAGCGATTGTCAAATTCTGCGGAATAAATGTTCATGTAAATTCTTGTGTATGCTTTTCATACTAACGTCTAGGGATGCCTAAATCTCAGGGTTACATGAAGATCTTGCTTTATCAGTTCGCGCACAGTATTGATATCTTTTGGTACAACAACCGATTTTAGACGACCATCTTTAAATTTGTCCGTGAGCGAACAACGGCCACGAATGAATTCACTAAACCAGCGATATACAGTGATTTTAGATAGTGCTTCATCGCCAAAAGTTGAAGTGAGTGAATCGATACACTGTTGTTGATATAATCCACGTCGAAAGTCGTAGGAAATCATCGCAAGACAATTCTCACGACTGAATTTAATTTTTTGACTAAGATGAAATTTTCAAGCCACTAAACAACACAAATAGCGTCTGTATGATAAAACGTTCTGAGTACGTATACAGTCAACAACGTCATACATTACGATGTATATGTCAGATGGTGCCTAGCAACACCATTGTTGTCAATTCCGGATACATAAATAGCAAACCTCGCATAACACAGCTATTTTTTTCTAAACAGAAGGGTCGAACAAAATTAAATCTGCTTTCGCTTTCTCAACCTGGTTTCAAGCTAGTCGTTTCGCCGTTCGAGGTTTCAGGAAATTGACTCCAAAATGGGTGAGAGCTTTTAGCTGTTGAGGGACTCTATTTGTCCCAGAATGAATCATGATAAAAATCTTAGATTGCGTTTTCCACCAACACTAAATCACTTGAGGTACTTTTCGCTAACCAAGTTAGCTTCCTCAGGAAAGAATTGATCACGTTTTGAGGTAATTTTTGTATGCTACTAAGCTAAAAAGGATTCTTATGATCATAGCAAAAGTTTGTTGTTAAAAGTGTTAAAAAATGTCAGGAATTAGGCACTACGTTGTCTCAATTATCTGAACTTGAAAGGGAACGGACTGTTAGTATTAAGTTTTCATGAAATAGCAAGACGATTTGACCTTGTTGCTTCTAGTGTTATGAGGACATGGATAAGATCATTTAAGGATGAGGTTCTGTCGGTTCTAGAAGTATTCAAGGACTTGATGAATGGTATTTTAGACTTCTTGCAGTATGAAATCGACCTGAAAGTATTCGATAAGTGCCCGATTATTTTGTTGCAGCTATAGATATGACTGTTTCGAGGATGACTGTTAATCTATTTTACTACTTACACTAGTAGCTTTAAACAAACTTGAAGCATGCGTACAACCTGCCAGGGATATCTTATCACAAGAAGACATAGATTATCTAATTCGATAAATGTTACAAAATTACAGAATATTATACTAACCGCGATGGACCTAATAATTAGTATTTTTTTGGAACAAATGAACTTATGTTAGAAACAAGTAAAGTAATCTCAATATTTTCTAAATGATCGAGGCGTTTTCATTTTTTTTTTATTTTAGTTTGTTGGGCAAATTTATTATAGAAAAAGAATCACTGAGAAATTTGCCTCACTGAGATTTTGTGTGGTTTCAACCCAGTTTGTTTTATCCGTCCATCGGGTAGGTGATCTTCCTTGACTTCTTCTGCCTGATCTCGGTCTCCATTTGATAACCTTCTTCGTCCTGTCGTCACTCTGTCTTGTCACGCGGACAGCTCATTGCCACTTCGATCTAGCTATCCTCTCTATAACATCATCCACCTTTATTCTTCTGCGGGTTTCTTCGTTTCAGGCCTTATCTCTGTGTAATTCGAAGCATTCTTAAGAACCCTAGATCTTTCCATTTGACCTTGTGTGAGACGTAGTTTTTTCTCAGATGTTTTTATGAGGGTCAATAGAAAAAAAAATGGAAAATAAAACAAAACAAAAAAATCATCTTTACCATACGTAAAGGTACTTGTCCATCTGTAGTTCTTAATAATAAATAGATTTCATAAAAGGAAGAAGTAAAATAAAAATAAAACGCAACGATGTCACAATTTAAGAAATCTTTATTGGTTTTTCAGGTCTCAATTAATAACATAAAATAAATTATTGCTATATAAAACAATATTGATACCAGTATGAACATATGGGATTTAATTATGCGGAATAACAGCACATTCTGATATCGAAATAATTCAAAGATGAATATTATTATTCAAGAATATATGTAAATAGAAAAAATGTTAATGAAATCTTCAATTTTTTTATCATTACATAATACAGGAATAAAATTTTATTTTTCATAGTGTTATATTATTTTGTTTTACCATATATATTAACTTACTAACTAAAATGAATAACACTTAGAGAATGAGCCTCGTTGTTTTTACTACGTGAGAGACCAAAAGCTATATTAAGTCTAAAACGACTCCTTTTGATGATGTCTCGAAAAAAAAAAGAAAAATACAGACCACTTAAACGCCTCTAAACTGTAAATTACGGCCTGGTGGTAGGAGACGCAACAGAAGATTAGAAAATAATTGTTCCCCGTCGTGGTAGCTGCTACTTCACATCGATGCTGATAGATTTATTCGAATTGCTCGGGGGTTTGTGTGTATAATCAAAACATCGTTTAGAAAGCAATGCAAGGCGCCGTTCAAGATCTTTTCAACGCAATGATGGGCTTTCTGAGGTTTGATTCGAGTTTTAAGTAAACAAAAGCGAATAGGAAATTTTTGGATTTTTTTAATTATATTTTTTGCCACCAATCACTCGGCTGTAGTTTCTCGATGTACGTCTTGTCAACTATAGGTTGATTCAAAAAGATGTTAACCTTTTGAAATTAAAAAAAAAACAACTTGATCAATATTTATAAATGTATTTTTAAAATTTACAAAAATGTACACAAATTCAATAAAATTTACATTTCTTGGAAATTTATGTTCTTTGGAAATATTACATTGTCTAAATGTGCTCAATTTCTGTCATGGCACCCCTGAAGCAGACCTGTGAAATTTGCCATAATGCGTCGATAAGTGTCTGCAGTAATGGCTTCGATTTCTTGCTGAATATTTTTCTTTAGATTTTTCAAAGTGGCGGGGTGGGGCGGTTGCGGTATACTTGACTTTTAAAAAGTAAAAAAAAAATGGGTGTGAGCTTATGACCAATATACTTGATGATGTCATCCGTCCATCGTGTTTTCGGTCTTTTTCGTGGGCGTTTATGATCAAGCGGTATCCATTCCAGGATTGCTTTGGTCCATCTGTCGTCCCATTGTCTCGCTATATGGCCTGTCCACTTCCATTTCAATTCTTTCACCCTTTTAATCATGTTACATACCCTTGTTTGTTCTTTGATTCATATATAGGTCTTTCTGCCCCGCTTTGTAATGACAAGCGTACACCTTTCCATTCCCCTCTGTGCTACCCGAAGCCTTTGCACTGATTGTGATCTGAGTGTTCATGTTTCACTCCCGTAGGTCAATACAGGCAGAATGTACTGATTAAAAACTTGTCTCTTCAGACAAAGTGGGGAGTTTGTTCCTAAATACCATATCGAACCTGCCAAATGCCCGCCAGCCACACTTAACTCGTCGTTGCACTTCCCGGGCAGTATCACCCTCCATTGAAATCCTTTGTTCAAGATATATATAGTGGTCTACAACCTCTAAATCGCTTCCTAAAAGAGAAATTCTTATGTTGCCTGCAAATTTGTTGAACATAATCTGACTCTTTTTTAGGTTTATTTTCAAACCAAATGGTTCTCCCACCCTTTGCAGTTCTTGAATGTGTTTTTGTAACTCATCTGGGTCTTGTGAGAGGAGAACGATATCATCTGCGAATCTGAGATGGCTTAGGTAAGCACCATTGATTTTTATACCCTCCTGTTCCCAATGCAGATTAAGGAATAGCTCTTCAAGCCAGGCTGAGAAAAGAACATGCGATATTGAGTCACCTTGCCATACAACCCGTTCTATGTTGGTTTTGACTTCAAGGTCATCCATGTGCATTGTGGCTTCATCATACATGGATCGCACTAGGTTCACGTAGGCTCTGTCTATCCCCTGGTTAAGCAATGCATCTACTATGGCTTGCGTTGATATTGAATCAAATTCCTTTTCATAGTCAATAAAAGCTAAGCACAGTGGCATGGTGTATTCATTGTGCCTTTTTATGGCCTGTTGGATAACCTGGATATGATCCATTGTATTAAATTCACTTCTGAATCCTGCCTGCTCTCTTGGGTGTGCGTCATTCAGTGTTCTTAATATTCTGAACGGCAAAGGCTTTCTGTTGGAACTAAGTGTTCTGAGTGTATCCTTCAAATTCTTGAATGTCTTGAATTGTCCAAATTGTGATCTTCGGGCTATGTAAAGGTCTTTCATGTTTCTTTTTAGTGTATTCTCCACACTAGTACAATTTTGATTATTGGCATGGCTATTAAGGGGGAAATGGACCTCATCGGAGAATAAGATGTTGGCGACTGCTGGAAATCGGTTCATCATTTCGTTATCGAATAAAAGTCGGCCGGGTTTCGTCGGCTTCAATTCTTGAATTAACTGAGTCTTGTACGGGTGCTTTCATAAATCTTTGTAGAGGATGCGAAGCACCGTCAATCTCGTCACATTTAAAGCAACTGTGCACTTTCGGGTCTATAAGTTTGGTTGTTGGCGTACGGATGTTCTTACTCTCTCAATTTTTGCATGGATCCTCGCTGACCTTAGACGGCCGGTGACGCGTTTATTTAACGTTGAACCAGTTTCCTCAAACCCACGAACCTATTGAACCTAATCAACTGAAGGCTTGGATATTGACAAACAACGTGCAAATTGAAATGTTGTCGAAATTTACGTCGCCTAATAGTGGCGGAATTGTCTTTGCGATAATACCTGTGCATACAAAACGAGTGCTCCTTTCCTGTGTAGCGCTGCATGGTGACTAAAGTTCCCTGAGCCGAACTATCGTTTAAGACCACCCCACCATTCTACCTCTCCTAACAAATTTTCCACAGCGCAACCAAACATTAAGACCTCTTTGGACAATCCTGTATGTGAGCATTATTAGGATGCATAATCATGAGTTGCAATGAAATTATTTAGGAGCTATACAAGGTGATAAAATGATCTTCCCGATTTCGGAAGGATGATGGAGAGAAAGGTGGGAATGCGGCCTTTTGTTGGCCCAATTGGCATAGTTTTTATTGGTCAACTTAGGAAGAAGGAGGGGGGGGGGGTGAGCGGGAGTGGGGTCTTGATTTTTTCTCAGTAGTCTATAACGCGCGTTTAATAAGTAACTTGCGCTTAAGTAAGTGTAATAACACTCTTGAGAAGTGTTCATTCGAAATAGTCTTTCGTTGAGTGCTAATAAATGTTAAAAGTTAAAAAACAATAAATAATAATTTTCAAAAATGTCGTGTTTTCTTTATTAAGTTGAAAACTTTTCAAACGACTATTGTAAATACATTATTTTCTAATATTATCCACGTACATATCACAGGACCGTAATGTGAAGAAACAATTAATGAAATGCCGCCCGATGAAAAACACTCTTTCAAATGTCTTCATCGCCACACCAACACGCCGATCTGCATACGGGACGAAACCGCATTTGCATAGATTTCTTCTTCCTCGAGCTGAAGAATTAGATTATGTCGTAGTGGCAGCGTTCGATCCACACCTTCCGCATTCGAAATTATTCAGACATGCAAACGATGAAGACGATTTGCATAAGTGCTGATATATCGACTACCCTACATTCGAATGCAACGCTTGCTCCTTAACCTGAATAGTTCTAACAGGTCCTGACATCTTCCTACGAGCTTTGGACGTATTCATAATAGATGAAAGTTTAGGTTTGGCACAGTGCGGAATTATGTCGCATTTAGATTCCTACAGTAAAATAATGTCAAAAAAGTTAGTTACTTTTATTTTATAGTAGTGTAATTATCCGAGCGGAATGTAATCTATAAAAGAGTTTTGATACTTTATCATTTCTACAACATTATATAAAGAGTTTTCCAATAAAAATGTCAGAACTTTGAAACGTAATAGCGACAACATTGCTTCATAGACTGCTGTATTCAGTACATTGTTTCAATTCACCACGGAAAGATACACGATTCAAGAATGCGTAGAAATTATTCGTATGTACCATAAAATTTGCGGGTTCATTTTGCCACAATTCTGGAGCTTTGCGTGATGTAGTTGATGTAGTCAACATAATCGATTTGGAATGACTCGACTTAATTAACAGGATTTGGATCGATAAAACTCCTCAAGTGATTCGGGAGTGATCTCTTCATCCTCAAAAAGACATTGTTTGATGCGGTTGTTGGGCTGAAGGAGTGTTAGGACCTTATTTTTTTAAGACGATGATGGAAATCGTATTAATGTTAATGATGAACGCTATAGGAATATATAACAAAATATTTTTGGCCTGAACTTATAAATGTGGATATAAACAATGTCTTCTTCCAACAAGATGGTGCAGTGCCACTTATCACACATCTCGCTAGAAAATCGATTTATTGTAAGAAAAGTTTTCTGGGTCCGTTATTTCGCCAAATGGTAACCACAACTGGCCACCCAGATCATGCAATCTCACGCCCTTGGATCATTTTTTAAATAATTCTTAACTCCGTTTAATTGATTACTTCAAACCTTGCAATTGCAATTGGATGCAAAAATGCATGAGAAAAGATCTGGTTTAGAGAAAACTTACGTTAAAACGCAACGATGTCACAATTTAAGAAATCTTTATTGGTTTTTCAGGTCTCAATTAATAACATAAAATAAATTATTGCTATATAAAACAATATTGATACCAGTATGAACATATGGGATTTAATTATGCGGAATAACAGCACATTCTGATATCGAAATAATTCAAAGATGAATATTATTATTCAAGAATATATGTAAATAGAAAAAATGTTAATGAAATCTTCAATTTTTTTATCATTACATAATACAGGAATAAAATTTTATTTTTCATAGTGTTATATTATTTTGTTTTACCATATATATTAACTTACTAACTAAAATGAATAACACTTAGAGAATGAGCCTCGTTGTTTTTACTACGTGAGAGACCAAAAGCTATATTAAGTCTAAAACGACTCCTTTTGATGATGTCTCGAAAAAAAAAAGAAAAATACAGACCACTTAAACGCCTCTAAACTGTAAATTACGGCCTGGTGGTAGGAGACGCAACAGAAGATTAGAAAATAATTGTTCCCCGTCGTGGTAGCTGCTACTTCACATCGATGCTGATAGATTTATTCGAATTGCTCGGGGGTTTGTGTGTATAATCAAAACATCGTTTAGAAAGCAATGCAAGGCGCCGTTCAAGATCTTTTCAACGCAATGATGGGCTTTCTGAGGTTTGATTCGAGTTTTAAGTAAACAAAAGCGAATAGGAAATTTTTGGATTTTTTTAATTATATTTTTTGCCACCAATCACTCGGCTGTAGTTTCTCGATGTACGTCTTGTCAACTATAGGTTGATTCAAAAAGATGTTAACCTTTTGAAATTAAAAAAAAAACAACTTGATCAATATTTATAAATGTATTTTTAAAATTTACAAAAATGTACACAAATTCAATAAAATTTACATTTCTTGGAAATTTATGTTCTTTGGAAATATTACATTGTCTAAATGTGCTCAATTTCTGTCATGGCACCCCTGAAGCAGACCTGTGAAATTTGCCATAATGCGTCGATAAGTGTCTGCAGTAATGGCTTCGATTTCTTGCTGAATATTTTTCTTTAGATTTTTCAAAGTGGCGGGGTGGGGCGGTTGCGGTATACTTGACTTTTAAAAAGTAAAAAAAAAATGGGTGTGAGCTTATGACCAATATACTTGATGATGTCATCCGTCCATCGTGTTTTCGGTCTTTTTCGTGGGCGTTTATGATCAAGCGGTATCCATTCCAGGATTGCTTTGGTCCATCTGTCGTCCCATTGTCTCGCTATATGGCCTGTCCACTTCCATTTCAATTCTTTCACCCTTTTAATCATGTTACATACCCTTGTTTGTTCTTTGATTCATATATAGGTCTTTCTGCCCCGCTTTGTAATGACAAGCGTACACCTTTCCATTCCCCTCTGTGCTACCCGAAGCCTTTGCACTGATTGTGATCTGAGTGTTCATGTTTCACTCCCGTAGGTCAATACAGGCAGAATGTACTGATTAAAAACTTGTCTCTTCAGACAAAGTGGGGAGTTTGTTCCTAAATACCATATCGAACCTGCCAAATGCCCGCCAGCCACACTTAACTCGTCGTTGCACTTCCCGGGCAGTATCACCCTCCATTGAAATCCTTTGTTCAAGATATATATAGTGGTCTACAACCTCTAAATCGCTTCCTAAAAGAGAAATTCTTATGTTGCCTGCAAATTTGTTGAACATAATCTGACTCTTTTTTAGGTTTATTTTCAAACCAAATGGTTCTCCCACCCTTTGCAGTTCTTGAATGTGTTTTTGTAACTCATCTGGGTCTTGTGAGAGGAGAACGATATCATCTGCGAATCTGAGATGGCTTAGGTAAGCACCATTGATTTTTATACCCTCCTGTTCCCAATGCAGATTAAGGAATAGCTCTTCAAGCCAGGCTGAGAAAAGAACATGCGATATTGAGTCACCTTGCCATACAACCCGTTCTATGTTGGTTTTGACTTCAAGGTCATCCATGTGCATTGTGGCTTCATCATACATGGATCGCACTAGGTTCACGTAGGCTCTGTCTATCCCCTGGTTAAGCAATGCATCTACTATGGCTTGCGTTGATATTGAATCAAATTCCTTTTCATAGTCAATAAAAGCTAAGCACAGTGGCATGGTGTATTCATTGTGCCTTTTTATGGCCTGTTGGATAACCTGGATATGATCCATTGTATTAAATTCACTTCTGAATCCTGCCTGCTCTCTTGGGTGTGCGTCATTCAGTGTTCTTAATATTCTGAACGGCAAAGGCTTTCTGTTGGAACTAAGTGTTCTGAGTGTATCCTTCAAATTCTTGAATGTCTTGAATTGTCCAAATTGTGATCTTCGGGCTATGTAAAGGTCTTTCATGTTTCTTTTTAGTGTATTCTCCACACTAGTACAATTTTGATTATTGGCATGGCTATTAAGGGGGAAATGGACCTCATCGGAGAATAAGATGTTGGCGACTGCTGGAAATCGGTTCATCATTTCGTTATCGAATAAAAGTCGGCCGGGTTTCGTCGGCTTCAATTCTTGAATTAACTGAGTCTTGTACGGGTGCTTTCATAAATCTTTGTAGAGGATGCGAAGCACCGTCAATCTCGTCACATTTAAAGCAACTGTGCACTTTCGGGTCTATAAGTTTGGTTGTTGGCGTACGGATGTTCTTACTCTCTCAATTTTTGCATGGATCCTCGCTGACCTTAGACGGCCGGTGACGCGTTTATTTAACGTTGAACCAGTTTCCTCAAACCCACGAACCTATTGAACCTAATCAACTGAAGGCTTGGATATTGACAAACAACGTGCAAATTGAAATGTTGTCGAAATTTACGTCGCCTAATAGTGGCGGAATTGTCTTTGCGATAATACCTGTGCATACAAAACGAGTGCTCCTTTCCTGTGTAGCGCTGCATGGTGACTAAAGTTCCCTGAGCCGAACTATCGTTTAAGACCACCCCACCATTCTACCTCTCCTAACAAATTTTCCACAGCGCAACCAAACATTAAGACCTCTTTGGACAATCCTGTATGTGAGCATTATTAGGATGCATAATCATGAGTTGCAATGAAATTATTTAGGAGCTATACAAGGTGATAAAATGATCTTCCCGATTTCGGAAGGATGATGGAGAGAAAGGTGGGAATGCGGCCTTTTGTTGGCCCAATTGGCATAGTTTTTATTGGTCAACTTAGGAAGAAGGAGGGGGGGGGGGGTGAGCGGGAGTGGGGTCTTGATTTTTTCTCAGTAGTCTATAACGCGCGTTTAATAAGTAACTTGCGCTTAAGTAAGTGTAATAACACTCTTGAGAAGTGTTCATTCGAAATAGTCTTTCGTTGAGTGCTAATAAATGTTAAAAGTTAAAAAACAATAAATAATAATTTTCAAAAATGTCGTGTTTTCTTTATTAAGTTGAAAACTTTTCAAACGACTATTGTAAATACATTATTTTCTAATATTATCCACGTACATATCACAGGACCGTAATGTGAAGAAACAATTAATGAAATGCCGCCCGATGAAAAACACTCTTTCAAATGTCTTCATCGCCACACCAACACGCCGATCTGCATACGGGACGAAACCGCATTTGCATAGATTTCTTCTTCCTCGAGCTGAAGAATTAGATTATGTCGTAGTGGCAGCGTTCGATCCACACCTTCCGCATTCGAAATTATTCAGACATGCAAACGATGAAGACGATTTGCATAAGTGCTGATATATCGACTACCCTACATTCGAATGCAACGCTTGCTCCTTAACCTGAATAGTTCTAACAGGTCCTGACATCTTCCTACGAGCTTTGGACGTATTCATAATAGATGAAAGTTTAGGTTTGGCACAGTGCGGAATTATGTCGCATTTAGATTCCTACAGTAAAATAATGTCAAAAAAGTTAGTTACTTTTATTTTATAGTAGTGTAATTATCCGAGCGGAATGTAATCTATAAAAGAGTTTTGATACTTTATCATTTCTACAACATTATATAAAGAGTTTTCCAATAAAAATGTCAGAACTTTGAAACGTAATAGCGACAACATTGCTTCATAGACTGCTGTATTCAGTACATTGTTTCAATTCACCACGGAAAGATACACGATTCAAGAATGCGTAGAAATTATTCGTATGTACCATAAAATTTGCGGGTTCATTTTGCCACAATTCTGGAGCTTTGCGTGATGTAGTTGATGTAGTCAACATAATCGATTTGGAATGACTCGACTTAATTAACAGGATTTGGATCGATAAAACTCCTCAAGTGATTCGGGAGTGATCTCTTCATCCTCAAAAAGACATTGTTTGATGCGGTTGTTGGGCTGAAGGAGTGTTAGGACCTTATTTTTTTAAGACGATGATGGAAATCGTATTAATGTTAATGATGAACGCTATAGGAATATATAACAAAATATTTTTGGCCTGAACTTATAAATGTGGATATAAACAATGTCTTCTTCCAACAAGATGGTGCAGTGCCACTTATCACACATCTCGCTAGAAAATCGATTTATTGTAAGAAAAGTTTTCTGGGTCCGTTATTTCGCCAAATGGTAACCACAACTGGCCACCCAGATCATGCAATCTCACGCCCTTGGATCATTTTTTAAATAATTCTTAACTCCGTTTAATTGATTACTTCAAACCTTGCAATTGCAATTGGATGCAAAAATGCATGAGAAAAGATCTGGTTTAGAGAAGGAAAAATTCTTTTTTCATCAAGACAATACACTAGCTCACAGATATGTTCTTACAATGGCCAAATTGAAGGAGAATTGCGAATTATTGGATTGATCCACTATATTCACCAGATCTGACCCCTTCTGACTTTCATCTGATCCCAAACCTCAAAAAATTCGTATGTGGCAAGCGTTTTTCATTAAATGAGCACTTTATAGTTATAGCAGCCGTATATGAGTATCTTGAAGGACTTGGTCTTGACTTTGGTCTTGAAGGACCAAAAAATCACTTCAGAGATGGAATAAATGAATTGGAAAATTGCTGGAAAAAATGTATTGAGCTTAACGGAGAATATACGGAATAATAAAGTAATTTTTTCGACTATAAACTTGTTTTATCATTTCCGCTTCGCGAACTTTTCAATTAGCATAGTATAGTACCTTCAGATCTGACATTCTTATTGGACAACTTTTTACAAGTAGTATAAAAGGGATTCGAATTTTTCCTTAACAAATATTTCTAGTAGTGCCATATGGTTGTATCAGTATATTACTCCATACTCCATACTTCAACGATAATGAACATGAAAAAAGCATGCATGCTTTGAAAAAAGAAAGCTTGAAAAAAACATTATACAATAGGTGATGAAATTTAATGTTTTGGTGCATGTTTAATGTTTTGACTGTTTGAAGAACGAGTATATATATTAGAATCTATTAAATAGAATACGCAGCTGATAAAAGGACATATACAAATAAGACTGGCAGCATGTTGGCGATGATAATTCTAAAATAGTTCATAGTAAACGTTAAGCAATGTAGAAAATTTAATGAATGTGGAATATGTCGAAATAATCGATGAAACAAGACTGTTGTTTCATCGATCGAAGAACAACGAATGTTGAATAACGTACTGGATCTCAATATCTGAAGCGGTCTGACAGTCAAAATAAAGGCATTTCGTATATTGAACCAAATTTAAAAATACAGAGATTGAATTTTTCAATAAGGCATGCACAAGGCTGTCTAAAGAAAAGGTGACTGAAGATGAACTATAAGACTATAAGAACTAATAGGTGACTTTTTAGCGTGTCTGAACTTCCGATAGGGATCGTTGTCAGAGGAATTGTGAGTTTGCATGTAAGTCTGTAAATTTGCGTCTCAAAAGTCTGACATATTATCATAAAATGTTTGTTTGGCATGGCAATCATCATGGAAATTGTTGAAATTTATTATTAAAATTAGTGTTCTGTGCGCCAAGCTTACTTCGTGAATTTTATCATGCACATGATCGCCCAACCGAGCCATGTATTCCCCGAATTATCCACAAATTCCGAACGCATTTCACGTTGCTCGATATTAAATCAAAAATAAGACAAAAAACTGTGCGTTCTGAAGAAAATATCGCCGCAGTGTTGATGAAGATCTAAATTTATTAATTCTTCGCCGTTCACAGTAAGTTAGGCTTTGTTATTCGACTACCTGGATTATTTAATTTCGAATGTGAATGGTATTGATCTGGAGGAGATGTGGTTCCAACAGGACGTCTCCTCATATCATACAGTCAACGCAACAATCGATTTATTGAGGGAACAATTCGGATCTGGTAATTGGCCGTCATGCGATTTAACGCCTTTAGATTATTTTCTTCTTTAAGTAGAATAATCAAGAAGTAGAAGAAAATAATATGTTGTTGATTGTATATGCGTAATAACATTTGAATCAATTCATAACAATTCCAGGTATGACGTGAAAACTAACTGTTGTTTCATGACTTTTCTCGAAAAGCGGGTATTAAATCACGTTCTAATACTAAGTCTCCTGTAAATTTAAAAAATAACGTTTTGTTTGAGTGTATCGTTTAAGCTATTAAAAAGTGTGAAATGGTATTAAAGGCAGTCGGATGTCAATTGAAAACGATTTGATTGTCACTAGTGTTGTGTTTTGGAACTGAATAATATGAGTACTGCCGGAGTATTTCTGTATGATCTTTTATAAAAATATTGTCGTTAAAAATATATATTGTATGAGGTATGTAAATAAATGAATGAATCTGGTGGCCTAGCGATCTGGCAACACTGTTGGCATTTCCTTTGGAGGGCAGGCATGCCAACTTCTGTTGCATCTGCAGTACGAGTTTGAACTACCTTGAGTTACTTGGTGGTGAGCAGCAATTTATTTCGTGAAATGGATTTTGAAAATGAGTGAGAACAATTTCGAGCGGGAGTGCGCTACTAAGCTTTATTTCAGACATAGACACAGTGCAACAGAATTATTACTTTGCACTAAATTACATCAAATTATCATTTCTGAAGATGGAATGAACGACAGTTGGTTTGAGGGTTGAACACATTATATAAGGTGTTCTGTGCGATACGACGATGCTTTTATATATGAAAAGAATGAAAATGGAAAAAAAATAAGCTGTCCAAAAATTCCTTTTTGAAAAACCTGTTGAAAGGTGCAATGGAAGAATTAACTTATATATTTTAAACTTTTAAGATGATCGGTATATTACAGGATAATACATGCGAAAATACCTCTCTTTCAAACGTTTGTTCTTGTTGCAATTTCTCGGTAGGTTTTTATGAGGAAAGTGGAAGCGGTAGAAAAATAACTGAGGGCCACCGATCTGTCCAGCTCTCAGCCGGCATAAATCTGCTCCGTAGCTGGTAATTACTCAGTGCCTCGCCCTCGTCATTATATCTATTAGATGCAGGGAGCGCTGCGATCGCCTGGAACTTAATTACGACAAAATGATGCGCCGTCTCACCTGTGACCCCACGATCCGCCAGTGCTGCCACCTATACGGCACGACCTAAGCTCGTTTATTGCGCTGTGGTTTGGTCAGAGCCGATGATGTTCTTGTGTAGATTGGTCAGTATAATACTCAAATGAAAATGTAATGAAACTGGTTTAATAAAATACAAAACAATTCATTCGCCTAAAAAATGCCTATTTTTTGTCGATTCCTTAAATATAATCTAATTTCTGCAATATTTCCAATACAATTAGTGAGCTGTTTTAGTTATAATTGATAATGTGAAAATATTAGTTATCGAGGCCAGTAAAATTAATTTAAAAAATATGTGATTTGTTTGCTAGCTGACAGTACCCAACATAAAAAGAAAACTCGATTCTGTTATTGATTCTGTTATTCGTAGAACTTCAGGGTATATGGGAGAGAAAGATTTCGAGAAGCAGAGAGTACATGGCGAAGGCGAACAAGCAAGACGAGCATTGAGCATTTACAAGAATTCGAACAACACATAAAATTCGAGCACAAAGCATTGGATGGTTAGGCCACAAAATTCGGATGCCAAAACAAAGAATTGTTGCAAAGGAGATGATGTATCAAGGGGAAGGGGGGTAAAAGAAGAAGAGGACGACAAAGAAAGTAGTGGTTGCAGAAGGTGAAGAGAGATATAGAAGAACTGGGAATATCCAATTGGAGGAAAAGAGTAATGGACAGAAAGAAGTGGAAGCAAGTAGTAAAACAAATAGAAGCCAATGACCTTCAAGGTCTGTAGAGCTATAATATTATTATTATTATAAATTGAGGAAGAAGTACAAATACGCAAATTTCTCTGAATCTCAATATCGCGTATCTTCAGCTTAAATTCAGATTTAATCAGCTTAATTTCAGATTTCAGATTAAATTCAGCAGTTCACTTTTTTAAAAAGTGAAATAGTCATCAAAATAATCTTTTGAAGTGGGATCTATTTCGTTTTGAATGTATTTCTTTTCGTTTCCAGTGTCCTTTCCATCCATTCCTACCTCTTTATCTGTTTAATTATGACAAAACGTTCCATTCTCTTACCGTCTTCAGGTCTCAATTCCGCAAAATTCTAATTGAGTTCGCTTCCTTGGTGTCTTCACTGAAGACTCTATTTACTCATTCTCTCAACTCTCTTCAATTAATTAATAATCAAAATTCGACCATCACGAAATAACCCACCCCTTAATTGGGCATCTTAGAATTAGGCATCTTCTCTTTTCCATACTAGAGTAATGAAAGAGTGGATTTTCTGGTAAAAGATGCTACATCTCCCGGACTTTCTATTTTCAAAGTTCCTTCACATAGAGATTATTTTCCTATATTCTGTTCTATATATATTTCCAACCAGCTTGAGTGGAACCACATAGATTATGGCAAGTTAAAAAATACATCTTTTCGTAATTTCCATTTCCTTCTATCCAGACAATCTCAAACTAAACTATGGTGGGTTATTGCCTTTTCACACATCAATATCTTATAGATGGGAGCCCTGCTTTCACCTGGTCACTATGAGAATCCTGTCTAAAACTCTCATATATACTCTCCTCCTGTACTGTTCTTCTACTTGCTGCATTGAAGGATTATTCACCGTCAATGAGGTGGACATTCTCTTGAATTTCTATGAAAAACTAGATTCTTCCATAGAATCTGATCTCCTTCGTAGCGAAAATATATCCTTTCAATAGTCTACTCATCCATGTTTGTTCTTTGTCCCATATTCATAAAAATACATCATTCATTTACAATCTAATTGTCATGCTAGTCCAAATCAACGGTTTTTATATCTACCCCTCGTTTTGTATAAATCTTCGTGGTGAATTCCACCCCTGCGAATTTTTACCCTAACTCTATTGCACCATCGCGGAGAAATATAAGATTTTTCATTTTATTATCATTGGCAAGTCACTAAATAATGCCTGGAGCATTGACTTAAATAAAATAAATATATCAATCAATCATTTTCCATGGTTGTCGGGTATAAACCCCCTAAAATAGCTTGGATTTAAGTTTTATCCAGAATATTTAACTAACTGACTAAACGCATCATATTTGTTTGCACTTTGTATTATACCGAGAACTTTTCAAAGTATACTGCACCCTTATTAGATCCAGCTGGTACACCGTTTAAAGCCCAATGATTTGCCAACGGTGAATATTTTTAAAACTACCTGTATTCGGACAAATAAACTTGTTATTTATCCCAAAAAATGATTTATTTTTTATAACCAATACATTTATTTCTGCTGTTGCGCCACTGGATGAGCTCTATTACGTTTTCTTGTCAATTAAAACAAAAATAAGACACAACCATAACAATAGACCAATCAATTCAATTCGAACCAATTGTGTTCGAAGAAAACCTCATTCAGGGCGATTCCGAAACTTCCACCGACGAAATTACACGTTCGAGAAGTCCGATGGCTGGCGAAAAAACGAGATAATTTAATAAATAATAATTTAGAAAAAAACCGCCGGTAGACAACTACCATTTACCGCTGGAGTCGATGGTCGGATTCATTATAGAAGTCGGCAGAAACGGGGGGACCAGTTAAAAAAAAGACAATTAATTGAAATTCCCAGAAAATAACAGGCCACAGGTCGATGGGATTGAGTTAGAGGGCGTGGCGACCGAACAACAACAACACAGGAAATTCGAGTTTGAGTATGCGCTACTTCAACAGACATTCTCATGAAGTTCATTTGGAACATTTTAATTAATTTTACCAAGTTAATTGATAACTTGCTTTAAACTTGTGACGTACATTAATATTAATCTTGGATCAATGGAATCAATAGGATGTAGTTAGATGAATTTTTTATGTATCTTCTTTGGAACATAGCACAATTGTTATAATTTTTTCCTTAGAAATAGCAGTGGTTCAATCACTTAATTAAGAAAATATTTGAATCGGTCTATTACAATCCTTATTATGGTGGGTAATATAGGAGAAAACCCTGTTGGATATTTGAAGAGACCTTCTATGAACAATATCAGAATGTCGTTTGGATATTATACTGGATTACAAAAAAAAAAAATAACACTACGAAAATTTATTTTATTGAATTAATTTTTATCTACTTTCATCTGATGGTTATCAAGAGATATGTTAAGATAACTGGAATATGCTGCACGACAATGCTCCTTATGCATGCATGAGACCATTTCATTTTCCGATCGAAAACATCCTTATTATAATCCTTGACTGTCTGATTTACCCGACTTGGTTCCTAGTGAAATGTTGAAATGAAATAACTTTACTCAGTTGATATTAACCATTTTGCTAAATCTTCTTAAAGCTCTTCTTTTCCAGGCAATTGTCTCATCGTAGTTCCTGTAATATTTTCTGATTGTTTCTTACTGCAATCTCATTTTCTATTATCATTATTTTGGGCACAATATTGTTCTTATCTTTCTTAGTTCTTAGGCTATTCTCTTTTTTCCTTAGTTATTTTCGTTTTGTTTGGTGTGAAACACTAAACTCAAGGGGATTTACCACTAAACACCAAATCACTTTTCTTAATGTCTCGACGTGCGTTTGAGATGATGACGTGTAGGAGATGGTTCAATCCAATAGTTTTAATTTGTATTATTTTGCTCTTTAGAGTTGTTTGGTATCAAAAAGTACCATAATTCTTATACCATAATAATATTACCATAAAAATGGTGAATTTTTTGAAAGAATAACAACTTTTTGATAGTTGTGATAGTTTGATAGTAATAGTGAATCATATTTTGAGAGTAGTAGCGGTAGTTTGATAATAATATTAATAACTTAACAATTACAGAAATCTTAACAGACAACTTAGCAGAAATCTTTCATCCGTACTCCAGGCGTGACCGATTGTTTCAAATCAGCAGCCAACATCGCGCCAAGACAAGTACCTTCCAGGATCGGTTTCTGGCCTAACAGCCGTCGTCAGCTGGGTTCGAGCCTGACGCAAGGAGACAGCTGATGAGAAACGATCAGAGCCAGGCCAAGTTAACTGGCCATGTTGATGGCGGGTCGCAATGTCAATGCAACTCGCGTCTTTCTATGGTGAATGTTCGCAGTCGTCGAAACTACATGATACATTCTTCCCATAACCTTGTATGTAGGTTCAGTATGGTCCAAAGATAGCGTAGCGGGACAGTGGAGAGATATATTAAAATAACAGAAATCTTTCATCCGTACTCCACGAAGAACATAACCCCAAACAAAAAAATAATCTAAAGGCGTTTAATCACATGACGTTGGTGGCTAACTAGTGGAAAGGACCAACAAACAGGTCCTTTCTTCGAAATAATTTTCTCACTGAATTGGTCTCTGAATAAATCGATTGTTGCATTGGCTGTATGACATATGGAATCGTCCTCTAGATATTAAATAATCCACGTAGTCGAATAACAAAGCCCAACTTCTTGCGAACGGCGATGAACTGATAGATTTGGATCTTCATCAACATTGTCAGCAACAGCGGCGATCTTTTCTTTGTAACGCCCAGTTTTTTTTGTTTTTGTTCTAATATCGAGCAGTGTAAATGAGTACATCACGAAGTGCTCTATAAGTTTGGCGCACAGAACACTGATAACAATAATTTGCAAGCGTTGCTAGGATGTTAAACCTTGCATGATGATTTGCCAGGCGTAGACATAGATTTACAGATTTAGTACAAACTCACGGTTCGTTTAACAGCAACGTTCGGATACTTTAAAAAAGCCAACCTTAATATATAAATATAGTTTAAAAATAATATTGATAGTTTTGCAGTAACTGTAAAAGTTTAACAATGGTCGTAATATCATTAATGATTTTTTGAAAATTGCCATCCATAACTCTTACCAATTTTGGCTGAGATTTTAAGTTGTTATTATCCCATTTCGAGATAATAAAGTTATATTTAATAACGTATTCCATATGGCTTACAGTTGAATGACATGAGGCGACATTTTAAAAACTTTTTCACTTTATAATTGATATTCCAAACTCATCATCCGAACAAAAACGACTCCTTGTTCGCTATTGAGTATCTGGCGGCTGACATGCCTGTACAGGAGATATTTATTGGCCTGACGAGCTCAGTAATTTCAGAAAATAAATATTCCATTATCGCGCCAAACCATAAATTAGAAATAATCTTCTTTTTATAGGCAATATTTCCTAAAAGGGCATCTTCTCATAGTGTGTTTTATTACTGAAAGTATTCGCCATAAAATTGTTTTCAGTATAATATAATCAATCAATTGTGTTTATTTAATAGTATATTATTAAATTGGTAGAAAAATATTTATTATAAACATATACACAAATGTTCATTTTTCAATTACTGACCATGTGAAATAAAATTCTCTCCGTGTTTGTTTTGCGAAATATGTAAACATTCAGCCTAGTTTTTCTCTAAAATAATCATGTGTCAATCAGAAAGGGGAATTGTGTATTGGACATGCATAAAAATTTAATAACAAATGGGCCAGTTGCATAAACAAAATTATTTTTTTATAGCCGATAAAATACCATCTTGAACCACGTTCTTAAAGAAAACTAGTAGTGTATGTTATAATCTTTATATATTTTAATGAAATATTAGAAGTTAGAACAGAGGACTGAGCTTCATCATAACCACCATGGTATTCTGGTTATAAAACCGTGTTTGTCTAAATTTCTTCCAAGATTGCGAGGTGATATCATCTGTAATCCGGTGACTCCGAGGTCGAATACAGGTACTTGTTGCGGTCAGTATTTGGATGGGTAAACATCAAGGATAAAGACCAGACTTTGAACTGCATGTCAACAGAGTGTGAAATCTGACAATGCCCGTGGGTCTCGCCAGTTCTTGGCTGAGAGTCTATTTCTACGTTGTTTACTCGCTAGTCGAGGTTAATTGATAGATGGCGAAGATCCATGCACCATGGTCCGTGAGATAGCATATAAGTTAAATATTGACAAATTAACCGTTTTTGATCATCTGAAACAAAAAGGGGTACTTCCATCACAAACTTAGGGAGCGAAATCTGCTGAACTAAATCTTTTCGTGCGATCTTTTGCTGAAAAAACATTCTGAGACTCCATTTCTGAAGCGGATGGTAACTGGCGATGAAAAGTGTATTGTGTACAACAACGTACAATGAAAAAAATCATGAGGGTTGCTAGTACCAGCAGTTTTAAGTATGGCGAAAGACGGCTTTCATCCGATAAAAATTATTGTTTGCATTTGGTAGGATTGGAAAGGACTCACACACTTTGAGCTTTTTCTACGCCATTATCATCAACACGGACCTTTACTGTTCGCAATTACATCGGCTGTAGATTGCAATTGAAGAAAAACGACCATAATTAGCAAACATGAAAGGCGACGTGTTTCTTCATGATAATGCACAACTGCACGTTTTATTCAGGATCCAGCAAAAATTGTTAAGCTTCAATTGGGATGTTTTGCGCCATCCACCTTACTTACTGATCATTGCATCCCTTATTTCGCTCCTTTCAAAACTGTTTAGATGGGTAATATTGTAAAACCGAAGAAGAGGTAAAAAACAACCTATTGATGTCATTTTTGGCAATAGAGATATACATTTTAGGAAAAAAATACATTATGGCTCTACCACTACGTTGAAAAAAATTGTAAATAATCATGACAATTACATAATAGATTAAATAAATATTTGCTTAAACTATTTGCTTTTTTCCTTTTCTTAAAAAATCTTCTACGAACTTTCCGAACAACCTGATAACATCCTCGAATCTTAAAAATCTCAGTTACTCCTATCAATTCAAATTACAAATGCTGCTTTATTGCGAAATGAACTAGCACTGAAATTAAATATCTAAATCATGAATACTTTTTATGTTAGGCAATTAAGATCTTAATTGGATTATATTCGGGTCTAGCGCGTTATATTCATTTTGGTAACATAGAAATTAAATTATATTGTTCCCATTGCTGCCAACGGTAAAATATAATTTTAAGATCACGTTTTACGGTGTTATTTAAAAACAAACCAATCATTTTATACTGCATGGGCGTTCTATTTCTGATTTTTTTCTTTCCTTTTCGTTCGTTTCCATGAAATATCTGTATATTTCTGTTGAGCACGTAGATGCTTAGAGAATTACGGTCTCGAAAACCATCATTAAGTCGGAAGACGTACAACACCTACTAGCGTCCTAGATTTTTTCCATTTCAACCAAATTACTACTTCGTATCGTAACTGATTAAGCAATAATTCATTTAAACAATGGCTTCACGCCCTCGAATCGAACCGAGAGAAATAAAAAAGCGAAAGCAAACAGTTTTCGATCCCAGCAGGATCGTAGGTCATCCTGTTGTGACAGTAGACATTTTGGAAAGCTCTTTGTCTGGTTATTCTTGCTCATTGTATAAATTCTTCTTTTCTGAAGTTTCTTTCTTAGTGTAAAACTGCTGTTTGTTGGATGAATATCAGTTTTGATACAGCGAATATATATATATATATATATATATATATATATATATATATATATATATATATATATATATATATATATATATATATATAGATATTTATAAACAAACATAAAAATATTGCAATTGCGCGGAGTTTCGAAACAAGGTAAAAGAATTCGCAAATCTATTCAAAAAACATCGATGAAGCATTACTTCAATGGTTTACGTATCAAAGAAGCATGAATATTACAATTATGGGCCCTTTCTTTAGGCAGGCTGAAGAGTTTGCGAAAATGTTTAATGTTGCTGAATTTCCTGCGTTTCCGGTTGGTTACATAGATTCAAAAAGCGGAACAATATAAGTTCTAGTAAAATTCATGGAGAAGCTGCGAGTATAGACCTGGAAAATGCGATGTATTGGGTTAAATCAAGATTTACTCCACATCTTAGAAACTATGACGCTTGGTCTTTTGTACAAACTTGCTTCAGATCGTACAGTGAGCTGTAAGTGTGAAAAATGTATCGGGGGAAAACTATCCAAGGAAAGAATAACCGTTCTTGTGTGCGCAAACATGACCGGAACTGAAAACGCAAACTTTTAGTTATTGGCGAATTTAACAAACCCAGGTATTTCAAAAACGTAAAAAAAACTACCAATTAATTATACAGCAAACAAGCGAGCCTGGATAACCGCTGATATTTTCGAAAGTGAATTAAGATCATGTGACCAACAACTCATAAGAGAAAATAGGCACTGCGCATATTGTTTATTGATAACCGCCCTGCTCATCCGCATCTTTCGAGTCTAAAAAAACATTAAACTGGATTTATTTCCACCAAATTTTATTCATGGATCAAGGTGTTATTCACAGTTTTAAAGGTTATTATCAACGACAGCTTATGATCAGTATTTTTCTCCTTTATTTGGGTTTTTCGCCACTGTCTAAAACTCAAAAAATATCAAAAATACCTGTTCTTATTTAAAGAAAGAATCACTGGGTAAAACCAAAAAACCAAACGGAGACAAATTTCTCAGTGATTCTTTTTTTGTAATAAATTTGCCTAACGAACAAAATTTTAAAGATATAAAAATGTTATAAAAAAATTTACAAACTTTTAACGTTAACGTTTCGGAGGGTAATCTGCCCCCGTTTTCAAAACTAAACTAAAAAATAAATTATATTAATTTGTAATATAATAATAAATGTTAAGTAACGAGTGAAAGTAAATATATTTTTTTGTATATGTCAACGATACTTACATTGACAACAATAGATCCAAAAAAAAAACCCAAATAAAGGAGAAAAAATATATGAACACGCCATAATCATTCAGACATTATGATCAGTAATCTTAAGTACATTGAAAATAGCATATATGAATGAAAATAGCAATAAATATGCTCGATGTTATTGCTTGGCAACAGATTTCTCAAAAAACAATTAAGAATTGTTTCAAACATGCATTGCCGATGCCTAATAATTTTAAATTGGAAGAATTAAATTCCATTATAATAGATGCTTTCATTGATGTGGATAACGACCTTGCGACAAGTATGCCTAGCGATCAGGAGATTACGGTGCAGATTGGCGGAGCTGAACAACTTGAGAGTGATGAAGAAGTACCGTTAGAAGAAATGCTCCCAATTTTTCATGAGGCCATAACAAGGATAAAAAACGTATTTTTCTTTTTAGAAAGCAGAAGCACTACAGAAGATGGCATTTTGAGCGTAGCGCTTGAAATAGAAATGTATTTACAACAATATACACTATAACAACATATTATAGACTTTTTTACAAAGTAATTTTAATATTTTTTTAAAAATGAAATTTTCTATTATTTTGTCCTAGCTTCCATTATAATACCTGTGTATTTTTCTCAAGAATTAATAAAAGCTATAAAAATATAATTACATATGTATATGTAGGTTTGGTACATACATATTTTCATTTTTTTTTAACAAACTTCTTGTATAACGTACCGATTATTAAGGTCCCCTCTGGTACGTTGTAACCGAGTTTTACCGTATATTGATTCATGTAAAATAACGTTTATTTTCGACTTACGATGCTTGTTAAGAATTAATGGAATAAGAAAGAATGTTAAAAATGTCACATTAGTATCGCCTCATCGAATCATCGATGCAATGCGGTGCAATACTCGAACGAGTATCTATTTGAAGCCTTTCCATCCGCGGATTCCTGCGTGACCGCCGTTCTCACACACAAGCAATGTTTACACCATACTTTAAATGAGGCAGTTAAGTGATTTGTTGTGATACGGAATCCGGGTTAAATTGGTTAGTTAAAACCGTTGGCATTTTGATAAATAGGCGTTGTCGAACGACTGTGAACGTTTTAACTTTACGGATGGTACTTGTTAAAATGCCAAAGGTGGCGACACGAAGACGAATTTCGTCGGAAAAAGTACTGGGAGACTAAAATGCGCCATTCACCAGACACCGGGGCCTTATTACCTGTTGTTTTCCGTTCGGTCGTTTTTACCGGTTTCTGGTTTTCGCCCAGCGATGATTAATAATCAATTTTAATGAGAATAAGTGTAATGGACATTAATGATGGTTTCTCTTTACAACAAAAACCATCCGAAGTGGAAACTGTTTTAATGACCATGTTAATAGATGTGTTTAAATTGTTCGAAGTTAACAAGGGGATTATTTAATTAGTTTATGAATATTTAAGCTGAATATTTCAGCTGTTAAGAGAAACACATATTTTCAGCAATAAAAAAATAATAAATTTGGTACTGTTCACGAATATGTATTATTTTGTATGATCCCTTTTGTTTAATAAAGATCAATTCAAGAGCAGAACATATTAAAGCTCCGTGCGAAGTTTTACCATCAAAAAAGATAAAGCAAAAATATATAATGAAACGATTACATAGTAATCAGTACAGGTGCCCAAAAAGGAAGTATGTTTTTCAAAAAATTTAACTCCATTGATTTTCAATATAAAAAAAAGTAATCCCATAATAATTTCTATTGAATGAATTTTTATATGAATTTTTTTAATGATTTAAAGATTACATCTCTACGATTATAGTCCCCACGTCCACTAGATTAGTCCGTCTGCGATTTCTTTCTTTACGGTTTTCTCAAATCGAACATACAGGTTCGAAATCCTCCTATAGTAGATCACCAAGAAACTAGAACTGTTCCAGAACAAACTTGCAGAACTTATAAGAGAAGTTCCAAAAGTGTATACAACAAGAAGGATGTCATATTTCCGAGTTCATCTTCCGCAATTAGCTTTTTTTCTCGTAAGGTTTGAAAAAATACCGCTAGAGGCAGCACGGGTAGAGGGTAGAAACATTTTCATTCTGTTATCTGAGTTAATGTTAAAAGTACATTTTCAAAATGGAATTAACAAAAGATGAAGATGCTCGGATCATATTGTCCGCGATCTAAAACGATGGTTAGCATGACGCAATTTGTCTGTTTGTGGTAATAAAAGCATTTTAGAGCATTTACCGAGAGGTAGAGAGGTTATACTTTTTTTTGTTAACAGGACGTTATACCGTCACGATTATTTCAATATTTTGTATGAATATTCTTATTTGTGTTTTTTTGAAGTGAAAACTTCTTTAGCCGCATTGAGCGATTTTCGATAGGGGGGAAATTTATGGGTTCGCGTCACCAACATGCTAGTAACGTGTTGCGCCAGACTGGCGATGCCAATTGTGCTTTAAATGTGTTTTAAATTAAATTGTGTTTTAGATAATCATTATTTTAATTATTTAATTGTAGAATGACTATGCAGTACAAGAGTGAGTACTTAATATGCTAATATTTTTATGTAGAAAAATTAATAACAAAAACAAAGCCTTTATTTTCGAATATTTCCAATATTCGTATCAATATTTGCGATTAAAAATTTGATATTATTTAATTTTCTAATATTTAATCTCTGCAATACATCGTGCAATGAATATTTCATAGTAGGTTACGAGTTATCTTACTAGCGTGGTAAAACAGATTTCTAGTTGTTCGATAGTATCTTTGTCGTGGATTTTAAAATTAAAAAGTCTATACAATTTTTTAATAAATTTAATTTCTCAAAATTATTGTTTATTGCTTTAAATTGCCAGAAATAAAATACGTATTTTGTTATTTTTTGCAAAATGATTATTTATAAACTTATATCATTCAATTTCACCAATAGAACTTTACAAAAAAGTATTGTAATATAATTAGTTTTTCTAAATGTCCATTTTCTATATTTGTTTAGATCCTCGATCCTACGTGAAAAAAAATTATACATTTTTAAATTATACATTTCAAGAATAATTAATATAAAAATTTAAAAAAACACAGTTACTCCAAAGTTGTCGGCAGTCCCCATGACTGCCTACCTTTTTTTCTTTTTAAGTGTTGAAGAATGTATCACGAATGGTCATAATAAAAAAGAGTTCTTGGAATTAATAATTGTAAACGTTTAGAAGAAAAACAACAACGTATGGAATCACTCTATCTACCTATACAAAATCCAGCATATTGCACGTTTCCTTCTAATAATTGGTCTGTTTTCCACCCCGCTTATTTTTAGCTATGGATCGATGTATAATTATATAATCACTGACCCTGTTGATATAAGTAGAATTGTTAATGAGTCTCAATCTGATGATGATAAATACTTTTAGGTTTATTCAAATAATTCAATCTAAAAAGAAAAATAATTCCATGTGGGATACTTTGTTAGCTATTAAAGTTGATAATTATGATTTAAGTACTGATAAAAAGTTAGTTTTAAATGAAAATATTGATCAGTTAATAATTAATTTCACTTCGGTAGAATCTGGGATCCAGTTGAAATTCTTTTAAACATTGACCATTATCAATTACAACAAAAAGTTTTTATCATTATCATTCGCGATACATTCTACAACTCTTAAAAAGAAAAACATATAAGAAAATTCATGCAAAATATTGAAATAATGGTGACAGTAGAATGTCCTGTGACGGTGAATGTCCTCTGAAACAGGCAAATTGCGACATGATAACCATCGTTTTAGATCGCCGACAATATGGTCTTTTGAAAGACTTTTGAAAATTTTAATTTAGCACTAGGCACATTATTTTCTGTTAAATCCATTTTGAAAATCTACTTTTAACATTAAATAATAGAATGAAAATATTTGTAGCCCTTACTCTTTTCATACCTTCCGAGAAAAAAAAAGGATAATTAAATAATCAATGTACGAGGGTAGAGTGAAAAATAAGATACTTTTCCGATAGATGGAGGTGCGATCGCAAAGGTGGTAACATATGATTATAAGACCTTTAGTTCTGACAGTCCTCGAAAGTATATAATAAGTTCGATATTTTTGCTATTATGGAAAAAAATGAATGAATAGAAAAACTATCGCATAAGCCGAAAAAAAGCTGAAAAAGCATTAGTGGGATAAGTGGTTTGATGAATTTTAGCGTTGGTGTCACTACTGAGGAAATGGCTATCAAAATGCATGAGATTGTGTGGATCGATCACAAAGTGAAGGTTAGAGAGACTGTTGAGATGGTAAATATCTCGGACGAACATATACGTTCACTTACATTCACCTACATGAATATTTGGGAAGGCGGAAACTGTCAGTGTGATGGTTGCCACGGCTGCTCATAGCGGACCAACAACGGAATTGAGTGACCACTTAACGGTGGTGTTTAGACCTATACAGGGTGCGGCGTCAAAATCATTAACATTTTTTAACATTTTTTAACATTTTTTTTTCTAAATTGTTTGTAAGGTAATAAAGAACAAATTAACTCTTGGTCTGAAGCGCACGCAGGCTAGTTTTAATGCGTCACGCTCTGAAATTGTTGGTGACCCTTTCAACCCCACTCCATACATAGAAGTGCAAAGGATTTAAATCTGGACGTTGTCAGACGCTCTGTCCTGGTTGCTTCGGAAAACACCTGTCTCATTTTAATTGTGCAAGACTTGTAGCGCAGGATAAATGATCACATGAAAGTATAATGTTGCCATAAAACAGCAAAATTGTCCAATTTGTGCTATGAATTGATACTGTATCTACCCTATTCTCTGGACTTAGCCCCTTCTGACTTCTTTTTCCTTTCAAACAAGAAAAAAATGACTGGTTGGAATTTATTAATATAAATAGTATTCTGTTTCAGCAATGATGTATTCAGTTAATTAAATTTTAATTAACTGAATACATCATTGCTGAAACAGAATACTATTTATATTAATAAATAAATTATCTATTAGTAAAAAGTTGCTTTTAAAAGAAATGTTTCTTCAGACTTTATTCATGACCCATTCATGAATTTAATCAAAAACGATAGATATGACGATAACGACTCATAATATGGAGTCGTTATCATATCTATCGTGCATTTTGCCGACCAGCAATTTGATGCAAACTTTTAATAAAAGGCCAATAGGTTGAACAATAATCAATCTGTGGGCGTCAACTTTAATTAGAGTAAGTTTTGATTAAAACTTAAATTACCACAGTGGTACCAATCCATATTTAATTATTTTTTTTTGGAATTGAGAAATCTATTAGATTGTCCGAAAAGTAGTTTTGATTTTCACAAATAGATGGCGTTAGTTGGCGTTTATATATGCTTACGTATGCGATATATCAAAAAAATGTTGTTAGTAGTTACTGAATATTTTGTTAATTGTCATGTTGATCCATTCTGATATTCGATTTTTCAAATAGTTTCCATTTGCATCGTATTTGGCTTCTAATGATTACTTTATCTATCTAAACCTGAAGAAAAGGCTCGCCGGACGAAGACTCACTTTAAATGATGGGGTCAAAGCTGAGACAACCGCTTATTTTGCAGAGTTGGTTAAAAATAGAGGATCAAAAATCAAATAGAGGCCTTCTGGGTCAAATAGAGGCCTCAAAAATTTCAAGGTAAAGCCCCATTAGGGGACAAATTAATGCAAAATAAGTAAGGGCCAAGAGGCTAACTTAAAACTAGGATAATAAAATGGAACCTGTAATACTGAAGGAATTGAAAAATTGCGATATCGTTGGTCTAAATGCATTGAACTGCAAGGTGACATTGAAAAAATAAAATAAAACCTATATCTGTACTTCACCATGTCGAGGAATATGATTTTTCAATTTACTGAATCTCCACTGATTCAGACTCGTTAAAATTTCATAGTTAAATATGCTTATTTAATTAACCCTCAACCAATAATTAACTCGTCACTCTCTTCGTTTCATTAATTCTATCAATATCATGTAGATATGACGATGTCAATGGTTTTTTTTTGTGACCAAACAATTTGATATAAACTTTTAATAAACGACCAGAATATCGGATACTAATCAGAACTGTGGGCGTCGGATTTAATTGGAAACAGAAAAAACCGTATAAGTTTCAATTAAAAATAAACCTACCAGAGCGGTAGGAATCAAAATTTAATCCAATTTATTAGAATGAAGAAAACTAGTTCCTTTTACTCATTTTACGCCTGTCTATTTATACTAAATACGAATATATTTTTCGGCAGTTTAATGGGGAGTAACAAAGAAGAAAATCATTATTCAAATTAGACGGGTCCTAGAAAAAAAAACCTCGGTCGGATAATAATAATTTTGGATTTTTTTCACCAATTAACGCTGAACTTAAATGGTTAAAGCTTCTTTGTTGTCGTAGATTTTTCATTAATTTTTATGATAAGGTAGGAGATATTTTCTTCTGTTAGAAACTGGTTTTAGTTCTCATCGCGCAACATTACATAAATTATCTTGGTTTCCATAGTGCTTTATTTAGTAAGCAGTACTGACAGATGTCAAATTCGTATATTGTTATTGTCGTGGTATTTAGTAGATTATAAAATAATTCCTGATGAAAGATAAATACAGCTTAATGTGGGCCTCAAACCATGGATATCAGTTATCGAGTAATCCCAGCTAGCAATTTGCAAGAATTGTTAATACATTAGATATCACTACGATATTTCAGACCAAAGCTAATCATACACAAAAACGATTTTTTCAACTTTGAAGTAATGAGTTATCCAGTATTAGTGTCAGAACTATAAAATCAGGTAATTTTTATTTTATTTTGAAGAACAAATAATGGCATTATGTTGGGAAAATAATGTCGTTCAAATCTCCTCGACTTCGTCTGGTTGAATATATTCAAAGACTCAATTTTCAGTTTGTCTCTCACACATATCGTGTGGTATATGTTCAATAGTGAAATCAGTTCAATCACTTATATCAAGTGATATATTTTCAATCTGACTGTTTCGTTTAAGCTCAAGAATTGTTTAGGGTTAATTTCAGTAAACCATAGATTTAATATAACCCCACAAAATATAATCCAAGGGCATGAGATCGCATGATCTGGGTGGCTAGTTGATATTACCATTTTGTTAGTTCGGTTGTTACGCATCGACGAAACTATTCTTGCAATAAATCGATTATTTCGCGAGATGGCGTCGTCTTATTGAAAGAAAATATTGTTTATATCCATATTTATCAGTTCAGGCTAAATATGTTTTGTTAGCATATTCCGTTATCGTTTATAAAATTGGTGCTATTACTCATTCAGGCTAAAGACAGCTCCAAACAGTCACTGTCTGATGATAAAGAGATGATATTATAAAACGTATTACTAAACGAAGTAAAAAAACAAGAGCTGAAATGTCTATTGAAACGTCCAGTACTGGTTTACAATTTTCAAAAACAAAAATGTAAATTATTAAAATTACAGTTTGGTACCACTTAAATTAAGAACTCACCAATATTACAAGTTGCTCCCTTCCATCCGGGTGCACATTCACAACTGAATGAACCACCCGCTTCTAAACAAGTGCCCCCATGGAGGCATGGTGCTGGGGCACAGGGGTTGTCTACCACCTCGCAATTAGTACCGGAGAAGCCTTCGGGGCACGTACACAGGTAGGTATCGGGTGCCGTATTTTCGCACGTGCCACCATTTAGGCAGGGTTCGTGGGTGCCACAGTAGTTCAGATCTATAAATCAGAATAAAAGGTGAACATTAGTTATAGATAAGAGTGGTCGATTTAAATTTTTAATTGGGCTTAGCGTTTCCTCTGTTGACATCTCCAGAGTCCTGCTACAAATTCTTCAACTGTTTATGCTTATACATTTCCTAAATTTTAATTAAACTTAATGACATTATTATTTCATATTTTTGAACAATAACGTATTTCATTTCATTGAAGAAACACTTCAATAAATCTGTTTTCAATAGGAATAATAAAAATCTCATTATGTGATGCATACGCTCTGTTAAATTGAAAAGACGACGGTTGAGAACCATCTTATAGATCCATGAATAATGCAGTGGCATTTTATTCGCGCAGGTGGTTTACGTTATTTGTTGAATGAGATTGTTTCTTCTCCTTCCGCCTGCTATAAATCCTTCCCGGATATGCGACCGCCATATCCTCTCCAACGAGAAGAAAAAATGAGTTATTGTGAAGAAATGGTCTGGTTACAACAAAGGAGCATATACTGGGTGTAAGGGAAAATACTTTTGTACATTTAACCATCGATTCTTTATATCATTTTGAACAAAATCTTTCCTTGAAAGATTGGTCCAAAATGCAATTATTTTCGCTGGAAATAGGTCAGAACTTTTTTTTAAGCTGGATCCACATCAATAACAATTTGTGTTTTGGGAATGTGTGTGTTGTATGTGTATGTGTGTGGTGTATGTGTTGTTTTTTGTTACACACAAATATTTTCGTCGCACAGCACGCATGCAAATCACCTGTTGTCGGTTTGTTTTTAGTTTCAAAAAGATACCTACACACGATGTGACTATATTGAAATTTATTATTTAGTAGGTTATTATTTATCGAGTAATTGATTGTAGTCAAAGCACGTCCCAGCATATTATTATGTCGAAAAAAAGTTTGCTGCATTCATAATAATAAACTTTTTAAAGCTTTCTCCACACCAAAAAAAAATTGCATGTCTGTTGAATTTACCGGAACAATTTGTTTGAATTATCTGGTGGACAACAGATGGTTCGTATGTGTGCGGCGACAATATTTATGTGTGACTTTGTGTGTTAGATCGTCTACAGTGCCGCGGAAGCACATCACATACAACACATACAGCCCACACAACACAAATGTCTATTGATGTGGACCCACCTTAATAAAAAAAAGGGAAATAAAAATCGCAAGAAAAGGCGTTATCGGAGGAAGCATTTGTATCAAAACAGAAAAATTATAAACTACAGAAAATTTCAAAATAAGTATAAACACTGATTTTTGACGCTTGTTGAAATAACCTAATCGAACAAAACCTACCAACATCCCACTGCACACTACTGTGAGTGGTAATTTTTCGTCGTAAATATTTTTGCCGCACAGTAAATTCAACACACACGCAAATTTTTATTGGTTTGGACCCAGTTTTATAATTGACAACGCAGGAGCATTGTCGTATTGATTTCGATTGAACGGAATTTAATGTTTTGTTGCAGTGGCCTCTTAAGGTATTATTTTAAAATATAATGGCTATAATATTTTTATAGCCATTCATTCCATACGTTTCAGCTTACATTTGATTTTTGTTACAAAGAAAATAAAATTTATACATTATTGCCGTTTAATGTCAAAGTTGAAATTATTAAATCTAACTTTTCATGCTATTACACGTTTTAAACGATTCACGTCACATTAAGAAACACATCATTAGTTTTATTACATTAACTGTTCATGTCCACCATCCCATTCCTCGTGAAGTTGTTTCTAGAGATAATTCATATTAACAAATATAGAAATACTGTTAATTCCAGGTCTGATATAGAGAGGCTGAGTGTCATTTATTTCAACATTTTGGGAGACTGAATAGTGTTCACGGACCATGGAAATATGAATGTTTTAGTATCTCTATATTTCGACGATCAATTCTGTATATCCGATGGGATTTTTGGGGATAGAAGGGAAAATAAAGGATAATTTTAACTGTATATATTATTTTTATAAAATGTCTGTCCCTGCGTGTTGAGTGTTTCCTGTTTTGTTTATGTACTTTATATTTTTAACATTTTGACTTTACTTTAGACATTATAAGTTTTTTTTTTGTTGTATGTGTATTTATTTTGTAGTTTGTATCCTCCTGAAGAAGTCACAAAATTTCTGACGAAATATATTGTGGTTTATTAAGAAATGAAATTTTAGTTTAATTCATACTAACAGATCGCAAACTTCAGATTCTTTCACTATTTACATAGTAGAGAAAAAAAAACAGTTATATATATATATATATATATATATATATATATATATATATATATATATATATATATATATATATATATATATATATATAATTTACACTGGCGGCTCGTAGGTTTTTACAATGGGAGGGCGTAGAAATATATAGTGTTGCCGAAGATTTTTTTTGCTTTCCCCTTCCCCCTTTTTACTTTTCGTGCTTTGAAACTATACAGGAGATGCACCAGGATGTAAAGGAAAGAAACTGAATGGAAATAAAATATGGTGTTTTGCTCTGAAAAATTGTTTACTGTGATAAATGCTGGAGGGGCGGCGCCCCAATCTTCTCCCTCACGAGCCGCCACTGATAATTTAGCCATATTCCATTCATTGAATTTTTTAACAACTACTAATCCAAACAGTGGGAGAAAGCATGTGAAATTGTGCCAAAGAAAGTGAAAACTGTATCTACAGAAAAAGTCATGGCTAAGGTTTTCTGGGATTCTCGTAATGTAGTGCTTCTAAACTATCGGGCAAAACATATCTGCAAACAGTCTCGAGTTTTTGCTGCAAAACTGATGCCAAACCCACGATTTACCACATTCGCTGTATTCACTGGCATTTGGTTCCCAGCGATTAGTTCTTCCCATATCGGAAGAAATGGCTTGCTGGAGGAAGATTCAGTTCAAATTATGAGGTCAAAACTGACACAACCGCTTATTTTTGGAAAAATCGCCACCATTTATATCAAAATAGTAATACAGGACATGATAAAGAATTTATATACATGATTTATTATTAAGTCAAACCATATATTATTTAGAAAATCATTACGAATTTATGGACCTTCTAAATATTTCGAGCCACGCTGTATCAATAGTAAATAGAATTCATATTTTACGTGAACTAAATGGACAAAAAAGCTAAAATACAACTTTAACGCTTTATTCAATGCTTCGATAAACCCATTGGTTTCGTCTTAGTTTTTTGCGTCTCCCACCTTAAACGACGCATCATTTTTATTACAAAACCAAAAACGGTCTGTTTTTTTTCTAGAGCACCTCTAATTCCGACGTTTTCACACTCGATTTCCCTTCAATCTTCGGTTTTTTTTCTGTGTGAGCGGTCTACGTTGTAGTAAACGGATTGAAAGTAATGCCTTTTAATGGACGATTAAATAGATTATTAACTGGTAAAAAGTCGAATCAGTTTTAACTGAAAAAAGGTGTTTTTCTGATGAGATTATTTACAGTCGACTCTAGGATGAGAATTAGAAAATATAATTTTTTATTAGATAATTATTAATGAAGTGTTTAGATTAAATAGTGTTTTTTAACTAAGTAAATCTCTATATTTAGTTTGTTTACAAACATCTTACAGAATATTTTAATATAAGGTCTTGTTAGAGGTATAGTGTAGAGTAATAGCATTAAATTTGATGGAAAAGTAGCAGGTCTTATTATACAGAGTCTTCATTTAATCATGTAACCTATGTGACTAGTGATTTATTTAAACTTAGAAACTAAAATTTTCCCTAAATCTGTCATCGAGATTTCTTACTTGGCATTTTTATTAGTTCCTTTGCTTTATGAATAACACCATTTTTTTAAAGAACCTCTTAAACACATCTAATTATTTAAAAGAAATAATTCTCATTGTTTGCAATCCATCAACAATATTTTCGATAAAAAATCTGCGACATGCTTCGCTTCTTCTTTTTGTCTTTCATGGCATCTGCTCTGATGGCGTTATTTTAACATTTTTTTTTACATTAGATTTAAAATAATATACGATTGGTCAAATGTTATTTTTATTTTCGTTATCGGTGCTAAACTGTGTATATAATTCAAAGAAAAAGATTATTAAAAAAAACTGAAAAAAAGCAATAAACGTATGCGTAAGTCGAAGTTTAAGAAAATAAGTAATTTCGATTTCCTGTTAAGCATTACCAACTTGACGTGATGGTCTATATTTATAGATCACGTGGGTTTTGGGATTAAATGAGGGCTCTGTATATACTACTATGATTAAAAAGTAAGATGACGTTTTAGATAAAACACGAATGATTTATTTATTCATCCAAATTTATTTTGCCTTCTTTAAAGTAATTTCCTTTCACTGCAGTAATGCAGTCCGCTAATGCATCCCCTTTCATTGCAGTAATGCACTTTCCAATGATTTTTCTAGTTTTTGAAACTGTTGTTTTACTCGACTTCTGGTATATTCTTCAAAGCGGCCAGGGAATTCTCTTGAATGGCTTCTATGGATTCAAAAAGGCACGCACGATGTGGTTTGTTTAATCGAGGGAACAGGAAAAAGTCACACGGTACCATATCTGGTAAATATGGTGGAATGTAATGTAAATATGTTTTTCATTTCTAGCAAAAAACTGATGAATAATTATTACGGTGTGCTACGTGATGTGTGTGCAGTGGCACGGTATCGTGATGCAAAAGCCATGGATTGTTTGTATCACAAACCTAGACTTGTTTCTAATGGATTCACGCAAATGATGCATAATACTTAAACAATATTATTTTTACTGTTTGACCAATTGGAATGAATTCTTTTTAGACAATGCCATGGTAATTGAAGAAAACAGTTAATCTGACCTTTTCCGCTTTGGTTCATTTTCAGCACGATACTCGTTTGACTGTCGAGCTGTTTCTGGATCCATGTACATAAACATAGATTCATGGGTCAGTGCCAGTCAGTAATTATACATTTCAGGATATCATCATCCAAAGAAAGCATCTCTTCATTAACTTCAACACGACTATATTTTTCAAAAAATGTCAGTGTTTTCGGAACTACTAAACGGTTTTTATAAAAATTGATTGATTTGATCTATAATATCTCTAATATACAGGGTGTTTTCAAAGTCGAGTCATTTATTTTAACAGATTGTAGAACTCGTAAAAATAAGAAGATTATCCTAGAAGAGTTGAATTTTGTCAGTGGCTTTTACATCAGTGCAATAGAAATATCAATTTTACCAAATTTATTTTGGCTACCGACGAGGTCACATTTACAAGAAATGGAATATTCCCATAACAATCATGTTTCGGCAGTAGAAAATCCGCATGCTGTGAAAAGAATCCATTTTTAACACAGATTTTTAGTAAATGTTTGGGCTGGCGTAGTAAATGGCATGCTTATCGGGCCTTTCTTTCTTCCAGGTCGACTGATAGATGAACATTATTTAGACTTTCTTCAATACAATCTGCCACAATTATTACAAGATGTTTCTTTAAATGTTAGACATAATATGTGGTTTCTACATGATGGAGTTCCGCTACATTTTAGACGAGTTCACGAATATTTAAATAATGAATTTCCTAATAGATTGGTTGTGCGCAATTGACCCATTTCTTGGCTTCTACGATCCAAGATTTAACACTCTGCAATTTTTTTCTGTGGGGTTATTTAAAAAAGTTAGTTTATCACGATTGAGAACTAAATATTGTGGAAGAACTACAACAGCGCATCGAAAACGCTTGTGATGCTATTCGTGGACACCAGAATTTTATTCTGGACGTGTATAGTGACACATGGGTACGCCGAGCAAGGTTTTGTGCTAACCGAACAAACTGTGACAATTTTTGCAACATATAATATTTTTGTTTTTGTTCTTCTGCAATTTTTATATAAATGATTTTTGCTAAATTGATTTCTCTTTGCGAGTTCTACAACGCAGTGGTCGTGAATATTAAAAAGTCAGGTATGATTTCAAATTTGCTAACAACTGCTAACAGCGTTTTTATTTTGCAACTTTTATATAAATAATTTTTGGTAAAATTGTTCTTCTTTACGAGTTCTACGACCTGATAAAATAAATGATTCAACTTTGAAAATATCCTGTATAATCGGCGATTACATAGTACAAGAACCTTTATTTTTGTAAGGTTTTCTTTATTGATTGATGTAGAATATCTTCCTGAATGAAGTTTATCTTCAACTGCTTCTATACACATTTTTAATGCCTCAGCATATGAAATGGGGAAATGTTTCCTTGGGAATATTAATGGGAAAGTTTGTGCAATTAACATTGACTCACAATGTATTCTTATGTATTTCCACCTGCTGAATTCAAAAATTGCCATAAAAATGACCGATTTTCTCTTGCTTTGAAGATATAGTGACATGTCATTGTTTATAAGCTACATGTTCAGTTTGAGGGTAATTTTGTTTACAAGAGTTGTCACACCTGTCAACTGACGAAACACAACGTTCTCCATCTGTTTTTTGGTTATAAACATAATTACTGTTGCTGTGATTGTGAGTTTCATATTGTTTATGTTATAATTAGTGCAGATTTTCTGTTTTTTTAGTGCTTTTGAAATGTAAAATTTGTTAAATCAAAATGCCTCGAAAATGTGTAAATTTAGTAAATAATTATTGTTACATTTGTGGTGAAATATCATTTTCGCCACAGAAACGCAATCTGACGCCGATTGTGAAGACTGCCTATCACCATTATTTTGGTATGACGCTAGGGGACCAGGATAAGTCATGGGCTTCACATATATATTCCAACACGTGTTTCGTTATACTACGAGAATGACTGAAAAATAAAAAACGATCTATGGTTTTTGCTATGCCTACGGTTTGGCGGGCGCCTACAAACCAAACATATTATATTAAAGGCAGGATTGTCAATAAGAAGGAAAACTTCAATATCCGAATCTTCCATCGGCTATTCGACACATTCCAAATTCAGATAGTTTGCCAATTTCTACTCCATCCCAAAATTATGAGTTTGATGTAGAAAATGAAGACAGTGTGGAAGAAGAAGAACCCAACAAGCTTTACACATCCCATGACCCTGATTTTTCCCTCTTAGTTGTGGAGCTGTCGGTGATGAACACGGAGAAAAATTCTATCGCGATATTTCTATGATGGAACAAATATATCAGGGCCGTTGAACTGAAGCAATGCTTTCGGTTTACTGCTGGTATGTGTGTAGGGATGTTCCCGAACTCACTTACAAGAGGCAACCCAAAAGAAAACGATCTCATGAATTCATCACATGATTCCCTTCAGATCCAACAACTTGTGAAGTATTCTCCCATCAATTTTGAACTTAGAATGTATCTGTCATTAAAGAAAATTCAAATGGACTTTCAATGTTGTTGACATATGTAGTTAAAATGTATCGTTTTCTCTTAATTCGATAAAATATTCGGCTTCTGACAGAACATGTAAATTATTGTAACTTCGGACAGAACATCGTAAATTATCAGCCATGTTTTTTATAGCAAGCGTATTTCTATTGTAGTGAGGAAATTGCAACGTTTTTTGCTTAACTTTTTGGCTATATAGTGGGTTGGGACACTAAAAAGGTCGAGAAACGATGCTATATAGTAATAAATGTGAGAGTAATATTATAGATATAATTACAATTTTCTATTACTATATGACAAGAAAAAAGTAAACAATTTAGAAGTTGTAGTAAACGTTAAATCGTGTTAATATTAGGCAATAAGAAATTGTAAATCATTGTTTTCTAAAGTAATATACATGATTTATCTTCCGATCGTTGTTATCGATCCCAACCTAACGCGTAAATTGGTATTGATGAGTGTGAAGATGTAAACAATACCCTTAGAGATATTTCTAATGAGCACACTTAATAAAGATCGTTGCTGATCATAATCTAGATTGATGTAATTACGTTTAAATTGTTTGCTTCGTAATTTCTGACGAATTAAAAGAAGTTAACGACGGCACAATTTAATTGGGACAAATGAGAGGGTTTGTCTGTTTTTTTACCTTTTTGGTTTGATTTGTGAAGATTTTAATAATACGTTTCTTTTCACACTTTGGTTCAAACACCAACAGTGCTTATTAGTAACAATGACTTTTATTTTTCGATTTTACCAAAAAAAAAAAAAGAATTATAATCTACCTGAACTGCATGACAAGCATAATTTCTACGTTATTGTCTGGTTTTAGTTGTAAGGAATTTTTTTTGAGATTACTTTGGAATTCATTAGTTTATTTACTCCGAAAAAGCTCCCTCTTCAGAAATATGTTGCTAATATCGAGTAATAAGCATTTAAAAGTATTTCAATTGTGGTTTTATTACTTAGTTCAGTATTATGATTATGATGGCTTCAAATCAGAACTGTCTTTGTCACCAGTCGTTTTGCTGCCCTGAGAGTAGAAATGATCACTAATCAATAAGGTGGATGGTCAGAGATGGCGAAAATACTGATATTAGTAATGCATTATTGATCTGATGACATTCGTTTAGTTGCTTATTTGTAGCGATAAAGTAAAGGAAACACATTAAGTATCACATTATTAAACGTTTTGTTACATTAAATGTTAAAATTTGAATCTCTGCAAGTTTGGCACCGTTCTAATCTATTTTCCCGATCACGTTGAAAAAGTCCTCGTATATTTTTAATCTGGTTGGTAACACCTTCTGCGTAAATAGGAAGCATATCGTTATGTTTGAAACATGTTTTGATTTAATTGAAAATTAAATGCATATACTAAACTAATTCTTGTCGTCAATATTCCTTGATGTGAGGATCATCTGAATTAGTCAAAGCGACTAATAGTGTGAAACAACGTGGTGGACGTACTCGTAGAATTTTAGCATTTTTAATAAAACTCCAAGATCAGCTTAGCTTAATAGCATTCGAAAAATACCTCACAATATGGTAAAAAACAACTTTTTTGGCAATCGCATACAGAGACAAAAAGGTAAATATACAGAAAATGCATCCGCTGTTGTGTTCAACATGTACAAATAGGCTGAAAAAATTTTTAGCTGGATTCAAATGTATATACTCGGTGTTGTATTTGTAGATTTCCACAGATAAATCTAAATATGCCTTAAGAATTAACTATTTTCAACATCTTTCTTAGAATCTTATAATTATTAATATTTCCTCTTTTAGATATGCTTTTCACGAAATGACCAAGACTATAAACATGAAATGACATAAGATTTAATGGCGTAATCCTGGCAAAATGGTGATAATAAAACTTTTTCTCGTTTATAAATAATAAAAAGAAAGATTGTCCAATTTAATATTTTATAAGAGGTATTAGAGATAGAAATCGTCAGTAAAGTGTCCTGATTTAAGAACCTGTTTTTCATGGTTTCTACCTGTTGAAGCTATCTGTAACTATATTACATATATTATCTGAATTATTTTTTTTACAATTGTGGAATACATATATAAAGATATATACCAGGTGTCCCATTAAGGATGGATCGCGGCCGTATCTATTTATCCGTAACTATTTATCCCACAGCTTTGGGGGAAAAAAAATTGGACTAAAAATGATCATGAGAAATTCACCAAAAATATTTTTAAGCTTCTAAAACGACTGCAAGAGGGCGTGACGAGCTAAACATTTTTAAAAATAATTTTTTGTGTGTATTTTCAAGTGTTAACCGAGTAAGAAAAATTTTCAGTTATAATTAGCAAACTGTCTCCTACAACTTTGTTTTATGACATTTTGTCGTAATTTCACGAATAGACGGGTGGGGGGAGTTTTACCTATTGAGATATAAAGTCGTCTAATGTCCGTTTGCCTTAACCGATTTTCGTCAATTTGGATTCATTTAAAAGGCAATTGCTGGGACAATCAGGTAATCTGGGAGATAAATTATTTAGTTTATAAATGAAACCGCGAGGTGGCGTTACATTCAACAATAGTTTTTTTTGAAATTTTGTTCAGTTTTTTCAAATGGAATGGTACAGCTTTTATTACATGGCTAGAAAGGTAATTTAAAGAGGAATCATCCAGTGCAAACCCGAAATCGATATCTCTGACATGTCAAGAGATATTTCGATTTTTCTGAAAAAATGTATATATATGTAAATGTAAAAATATGTATATGTATATATATATATATATATATATATATATATATATATATATATATATATATATATATATATATATATATATATATATATATATATATATATATATATATATATATATATATATATATATATATATATATATATATATATATATATATATATATATATATATATATATATATATATATATATATATATTTATATATATATATATATATATATATATATATATATATATATATATATATATATATATATATATATATATATATATATATATATATATATATATAGATATTTATAAACAAACATAAAAATATTGCAATTCCGCGGAGTTTCGAAACAAGGTAAAAGAATTCGCAAATCTATATATATATATATATATATATATATATATATATATATATATATATATATATATATATATATATATATATGTATATATATATATATATATATATATATATATATATATATATATATATATATATATGTATATATATATATATATATATATATATATATATATATATATATATATATATATATATATATATATATTTATATATATATTTATATATATTAGAATTACTAGGTTCTCGCGTTTTAGATTTGTAAAATCTCGACGTTTCAGCTTCCACTTTGAAGCAATTTTCAAGAGAATCTAGTTGATTTACTCCGAGGCCTCAATCTGCCTACTTCCCAGAGTTCACAACTAGAAAATAATGTGGACGGTGCGACCTCTGTGTTAATAGGTGAGGTTGTAGGTGGGGGGCTCGGTTGAGGGGAGGGGGTGAGACGGAAGCTGGACGTTTGACTGGAAGGGTTTCGGATAGACCATTTGGAAATAAGCGATTTTCATGTTTTTGGAACTTTAAGACCGTCGTCCCTCTTGTTTTAGCAGTCTGGACGTTTTTCGATTTCAATTGGTTCACGAATTATGCGGGGTTTGTAGGAACCTACAAACATTGAGCGAAATGTATCGAGCTAAAAGGAGACTAAGTTGAAAAATAATTTTGATCGATTTTCGACCAAAAAACAATATTTCATTTAAAAAATATATAACTTTTCATTCTACCCACGTAATGTATAAGGCTAAATATGATCATGTTAAACAAAATGCTATTACTTCGAAAATTTGTAGTTTCTTTTGGACAACTAAATATTTTTCATTATCGCCTCGTATATATTTAGTACTGATGATACCATGTGAAAAACCTTTATAAAAATGTCATAGAACTAGTTTTCTTCAAAAACACTTCACAAACAAATATTCTTCACTTATATTTCCATGATCAATCAAGACATTATTATTTAATTCGAATTTATATCGATAAGATGAAAATTTAAAGCGTCAGCACTCGTAAACTTCGTATTTTTCCATCCAAAAACGAGCATGTATTGATGTCAGCTCAAAATATTATAAGGAGACAAATCGGCTTACTGTCGACCCTAATTTATTTCGGACCATCTGACACGTTACCGCCTTAGTTTTCTCTGTTTCTTTTTTATACCGGAGGGTGCCGGCAGAATAAATTCATTTTGTGGTCGTAGCTACCGACACCATTCAAGACCCATTAAACCTGAAGGGGCCACATATTGTAAACGACTGTTATTGTACGTTTATCATACAGTTGAAGGATCCCAGATTTATATTTTAGTTTATGTTTTGGAGTTTTTAAAAATTAAATGTTGTACGATGATAATTCTCACTTTTTTTTATCCATGGTGAATTTAAACATAATATTACTGATTTAATGAATATTTCTATTAAAATATTCCTTACGTACTTTTTTGATATATAAGGTTAGTCGGAAAGTTCGTAGGGATTTTTCATTAGTTGCTCTTTTAATGCTTGTAAACAAAAATGTGTATTGGCCTAGTAATATTTATTTACATATTATTAATTACTGTGGTATTTACAATGTTTATGTTTAGATTCGCTTTGATTTGCTCTCAGTTAGTCAAGTGGATTCAAATTGAAAATATCGATCGATAACTTGCACTTACGCCACATTATGCTTCTTTATTTCAAAAATGGCAAGAATGCAGCCCAAACAAAAACCAAGATTTGTGTCTTTTACGCAGAGAGTTCTGTTGGGGAAACCATGGTAGAAAAGTGGTTCGGTCGGTTCAAAGACGGAGATTTTGACTTGGTTAAGTCGGAATTGCTCTGGCTGTCCTTCATGTACTGATGTCAACGAAATACGCTCCATAACAGCTGAAGATCCACGCACTATGGTTCATTATATAGTAGATAAGTAAAATCTTGCCTAATCGCCCATTTTTGACCATCTGAACAAAGGGAGTATGTTTACCGATACGATGTATTGGTCCCTCTGTCTCTTAAAATATCCTCACGAACTTTCTGGACAATCCAATACATCCCTCAAGCTTTCTCTTCTGTCTTTTTGTTGTTAGAAAAAATTGTTCTACGTAAATATATTATAGAATAGTTGTACAATAATATTTTAGAGGAAACGGAGGCTCCGGGAAATCTAAATTCAATTAAAAATCGAAAAAAATAGAAATGTCTTCGTTGGCTACTCACCCTCGGTAGGTTTTTCAAAAGTCTAATAGTTAAAAAGGAATAAAACAATTTTCTACTTTATCTAGTGTAAAATCGTTTTACGAAACTATAGTCACACAAATTTTGTTTAAAACTAAAAGTGATAGATGACAAAGTAAAAAATTCTTTTATTCCTTTTTAAAAAATGAACTATCACAAAGTAACGGACAAATCAATCAATAATCTAATAGTTAAACATAAAGTAAGGGTTGATAGTTCGTGGAGGGTCGTAACAGGGGTTAATCTATAGATTATAACTGTAGTTTACGCTGTAAGTCCGGTTTCTTAAGATATTTAACTTAACAATAAACAATAAACCTTCATGTCCTTGAGTTACGACGATCTGAAATTGAAATCTTGAAATTAAGTGTACTGCATGGAAAACAGTTATTAGATTAATATCAATGTATGATTAAAAATTACATTAAAATTATACTGGAAAAAATTCTGATAACTAAATGGTTATATGGATTTCTTATATTTCAAATAGTTGAATACAACCAAGCGAGTTCTGTAAAACTATCTAAGATGTGTGGAAATGTTGAAAATTTAATTGATAGCTGGTTCGTTAAATCTTAACCCTACGATGCTTTTCTTGAATTAAAACCTTCCAAATAGGAACCAACTAAATTACTGCAATTAAGTTTTCTGTATATGACGGACTTTTTACGTATATAAAAGAGTTTATATAGATTTCTTTTTATATATGAGGATCGTTCGAAATGTTCTCGGTTTGACATAGGAAATAACAAGATTTTTGAGAATTTTCAATTTAATATATTTAGACCAATGAGGTATCAACGTTTTAATGTCTTCAGTATAATACAATTTGTCCAAATCGTGCTTGTATCAGCCTTGATCTCACAATTTGAAGGAAATTTTCATCCGGCGAGTCATTTCTTTAGATTTGAGAAGAGAAAATAATCATTGGGCGTCAAATAATGAGGATATGATGCATGTGAAAGCACTTCGAAGCATAGGTAATGGAGTTTTGCAACAGTTCAAGAGGTGTGTAGAGATGCATTATTTTGTTGAAGGAACTTTGGCTTTTTGGTCAGATATGGACGTTTAGCTTGAACAAAACAATTCAATTGGTCTAGGAGTAAAGCATAATACTCCCTGGTGGTTATGAGCACCACCTCACGAAAATCTCAGAAAATCGTAAACATGACTTTTACATGATCCCACCCATCCATCGTTTGGACTGCTGCTTCGTCTCTGGCATGTAATTGAAAATCCATGTTACATCTACTAATTATAACAGGTGTGACGGTTAATAATTCTATTTTTTTAAGATGTGGCGCTAGGAACAAGGGTCGTTTAAGAACCTAATCTCTTATGTCATTTTCCAAAATGGTCAACGAAGTCAGAGATACATTGAAATCTTCTAACAGCCTTATTTCTCCTTCTCTAAAAAACAAACTTCATATTTCTAATCCAAAAGTGCCAAGATTGTATGCTCTACCAAAAATTCATAAACCTGGAAAATCAATGTGATCAATTGTATCAGCCTTTGATTCTCCAACATACAACATACAAAATGGTCAACAAAGGAATCTGAAATCTACCAAACCAATTACCTTCCTGTTCTGTGATAAACTCAACAAAATTCACAGAAAAAGCCAAAAACGCACATCTACAGGAAGGTGAGGTCTTGGTTTCCTTTGACGTATTATCGTTGTTTCCGAGTGTCCCGGTCCCACATACCTTGACATACCTAAGAAAGTTACTCGAGTTAAATGGTTTTAATAACAAGATTGTTTCTAAATACATCTCCTTAACAAGATTATGTATGAAGCAAAATTGTTTTCAAGTTAATAACAACGGTTTTACGAACAAGAAGGAACCGCAATGGGTAATCCTATGTCACCGTTATTAGCTAACTTATTTATGGGCAAATTTGAAACCGAGGCCAAAAATTAATTCAGTCACTTTCCGAAGGTATGGTTAAGATATGTGGATGACATTTTTGAAGTTTTTGATACAAAAAAATTAAAACTTAGATGATTTTATTAAGAACTTAAATAGTAAATTCCAAAACATAGTATTCACGCATGAACTCGAAAACCACGATAGTTTACCATTTTTGGATGTTTTAATCAGTAGAAACAATAAAAATATGTAAGATATTGAGATTTTTAGAAAAAACACTAATACTTTGAGATACATTCCTAACGATTCGAATCATAGCTTCCAAGATAAAATGGCTAGTTTAAATTTTATGGTAAATATATTAATCCATTTTCCTTGAAACAAAGATAATTATAACAAAGAATTAAAATTAATTAGGGAGATATCCCAAGTGAACGGTTATAAAAAGACCATTGTAGATAAATTAATTAGAAAACATAAGTTTAGAAAAGTATTGAAATAATCTTTGACTTTTCAAAAGGATTAGAACAGAAATAAATTCATAGTAATACCGTTTTGATGCCCAATTAGCACGAGGGCTATACAACATTTAAAAAAAAATGGACATTAAGGTTGTGTACAAACCATATATTAAATTAAAAGTCTTGGTAATCCAAAGAATAAAGCAGAAAAACATGAAAAGTCGGTGATTTACGAAATTAGCTGTCAAGATTGTAATTGAAGGTATATTGGGCAAACAAAAAGATCCATTTCACGAGATATGCCCACATTAGATGTGGGAGAAATGAAAAATCTGATGTTGTCTAGCATGCAATCGAACATGACCACAATATAGACATTAGTAATTTAAGACTAGTTAAAAATGTAAATATCAATAGGGCTTTGGATGCATATGAAAGTATTCAAATAGAAAAATGCACGAAAATCATGAACCGGGATAAAGAACCTATTCCGTTCTGTCAACTTTTTCAATTATTAATGTAAGGGTCAGTAAACTTCACGGTACATTTTTATCTTTCTTTTGTTCTCTTTTTCCCCTTTTTTCTTTTTTCCTGCATCCTTTTTTACACGCTTCATTAGGCAGGTAGTACGCTTCCTAGATAATAGTTTGGTAATAAGGGTTCTCATATAAATAGAACATAGTTTAGTTTTAGAATTAGATCTAGCATCATCTCCTGATGATGCTAACATGTTCAGCGAAACGTGCGTCGAGAACTTTAAAAAAGTGATTCGGTGTTTAATGGTAAATCCCTTTGAGTTTAATTACGGAAATATCGAAAAATTGCTTGATGACTCGACCACCTCAAAAGATAGAAAAAAATTACACAGAGATAGGAAAAAATGTGCAACTAGCGATGGCGCATACTTTGAATACACCATTTCCTCTCAAACAAACACCTGTTAAAACGTTTTAGACACGTTTTTTTGGGTATTTCGAACGATCATCATTTTCAATGAATCTCACCATGTTTAAATTCACTAGTCCACTTTTTATATTGATAACGAAGTAAAATAATCTTTTAAAGTTTAATCTAACTCTGTTTGTGTGTTTATACCCTCTCAAACAAAGTACCTAATAATAGCTCGGACTTAAATGAACTTAATTTTTTTCAGGAATTGTCAATACTCAATTGCACCAAAAAAGAAAATAAAGGCAGACGTTCTGAAACTTCAGCTCGCTATCTGACGAATAATACTACATAAACATTAACAAATATCATATTTAATTGGAAAACTTTTCGAACTACCCTTGTATAGAGGGAGGAATATAAGAGTAGTTTCGAACTCCCCTTGTATAAAAGGATGATTTTCTATAAAAAAAATACAAGTAGAACTTTATAATTATATTATATACATTTTACTGAAATAGGACGAATTTTACTGAAATGAATATATTTTGTAAACAAACTTTAACGAAAATCTCTTATATGATTTTAAAAACGTGCTACATACATAAGGCTTTCCTTTTGGAATACGGTCGCACATCGTTAACGGAAACTCATAAATACCCTGATTTGAAGTCGGCGCATATTACCGGCCGGGAATGTGCACCTGTACTCGTAAGAACAATTACCATATAGAACAGGAAAAAAATGGATTATGGTAGAAAGAGACGCGGACCTTTTCCACACTTTTGAATTCGAGGAATTTCCACTGGCGGTTATGCGTGACGCGAAAGAATGGAAATCGAGGAAATAGGAAATGGATGCAGATTTGTTTCTTATTCTTGTTTGAACTAAAATTACAGTTTTTCCCACAGCAATATTATTTTAGGTAAATAGTAAAATAATAATATTAGGGCGTAGAAAAATTATTTGCCTTTTTTCCTTGGTTTATAAATAAATCATTATAGAAGGTGCGTCTCATGGAAAACAGGACTTTTAAAAATTAGCCTAAATTGAATATGCAAATTCGAAAAGGTTACATGTCGCATATTTTGTCAAACACGTTTTTTCATACCAATGTGTTCTAAATGCTTCTATCTTCGAAAAACGTTAAATTGAGTGAAATATGTAGCGAAATTAGGACAATTTTAAGATATCATTTTAAAAACGGCTTTAAGGCGAATGACACTGTTCGGAATATTTGCGAAGTAGAGGGAGAAAGTACTGTATTAATCAACCCCGCTGAGATCTGGTTTAAAAAGTTCCGGGAAGTAGACATCAGTCTTGAAGGTAGAAAAAAATCAGGTCGTTTACGGTCTCTCGATGCCGAAGTTTTTACAGCAGACTCATCATGGTACTGAAGAGGAACAGAGTTACTGCTTCAAAGATTGGTTGAGGTAATTGAAAACAATTGTCCATATTTTGAGGAATAACATCCAGATATACATTTTTTAAATATATTAATTTAAAAAAATGGTTTTTTAAACTTCTATTTAATTCTTAAGCTGTCCAAAGGCTAATGGATTCGCGTAACTTAGCGTGTTGATTGTAATCATTAATAGTCTTATGTCGATCTAATTGTTGTGTATTAGGTTCAGAGTTGTGATTAGGTCCTTTAGAGACAATTTATAGCTTGACTATTGTATAATAGATTAGTTACTGGGGGATTGGGGTGACATTGAAAACGTATTTTTTCTCTACTGTCAGTATACTGAGGTCATGATATAATGTAGTATTTTGTTACAAACTATGGAGCTAATTCTAAGAATTTGCGATTGAAATCTTTATGGTATTTCCACATTACAGTCACTCTTGGTTCCCCATAATTTCACATCATATGTGTAGATGGGTTTTAAAATGATTTTATAAATATTCAACTGATTTTCTAGAGAAAGAGATGAGATGTCTAAAAGACACATAAGATACAATATGCTGTCTAAGAGACAGCAGTACTTATTCAAGTGTAGATCGAATTGCTTTCTTTTTGAAAAAAACATGTTTCTTTTAGGTGAATTTTATCATTCATTCATTCGTTCTGTGATATTGGGTTATTTTTAAACGTAATTGGAGGCCAAGTCTCTCTTCTTAACGTCAAGGAATTTTGGATAGATTTAGTACAATTTGACTAATGGTGTTTGTAATTGTACTGAAGCAACTTCATTTGCTGATAATGTTGTAGTGTCATCTACATATGTCATTAAAGTAGTTGAAATTGATAATGGAATATACCTGTGTAAATTAGTGAACTTATTTCGATCTCCTGTTGTGCTTTCATTTCGATAATATACTTAAAATGATTTATCTTGTAAGAACGATCTTAATCCCACATAAAATGAGTTGGGGGGTTCATATTGAAGCATGAATAAGAGAACATTTGGCTAGATCTTATCAACTATTTTTTGGGATAGCAATCTAACATACTGAGACACGAACTTGTGATTGTTCTCCTGACGGAATATCCAGTGTATAAACACTTATTTTCCTATAACGTCAATATTGTGTTGACTTTGGATAAGTGGAATGCTGCATCCAAACCATTATCAAGTTTGAATGGTAGTATTTAATCTGACAGTCATGAGTTTAATTTCAGAATTAAAGTTGTTATTTAGCATACTTGGGTTTCGTACCATAGTCATCAGCATTATCCCGGGTCAGCAGCCCTCATGGGTCATCAAACTTTGTTTTGTGTTTAAAGTTTAGTTGTTCCCGAAAACATACCGACTGGTGAATACTTAATGTAGAGGACCCCGCAGAAAGCATTCGGCATTACCCAGACTGATTAGTGATGTAACTGAAGGCCAATTACTTGTCAAATTTGACACTTTTATATAGAAAACATGCACAAATATTTATACCGAACAAAAACAAAGTATATTAAGTGGTTTCGCCATGCTTCAAAGCACAGGAATAAGGTTCTCTCAAAATCATTAATCCAAAGATGGTTAGGTAATATTGAACACTTGGATAACAAGAATTTATTGAGAATTAATCAAAGGAGAATTGAACAGACATAATATGTAGGTCAACGTATTTTAAGAGATATTGAACCAAAAAATCTGAAAGACCAGGAAACGGTTAACAACTAAAAGATAGTTGCATTTTCTAAGAAGGGAGTTACTTAGAACTATAGCAGTTGTTGCTGCCCTGTCAGATATTTCTTCATGCTCTAAGTAAGGACAAATTTTCAGAGAATCGCTGGATTCACGCTTAGGCATCAAGCCTTATATCAAGCCTCATATCAATGAAGCATTATTATTATTTAATAAAAACTAAGTGGGGATATACGATGAAATTAATCATTTACCCTTCAAAAAATCTCGATTACACCCTCGCTACGCCCTTTCGACGCACATGTTTGAGTACACGACCAAAAAAACTACCGTTAAAGGGTTAGTTAAACACTTTAGTCTATCAGCGAAGTATCGATGCCATTAAAGCGGTGAGGGGTGAGAGGAGAATGACTGTGATCAAGTGTACCATTGTTGGTGTTCAGTATTGCGTGATGTTCGTACATACATTGATAATGCGGGATTTTTAAAATAGATCTTGATTGGAGGCCTACTATGCCGGAGATTTTGATGAATTATTTGTTTCTTTAGTCTTGATTCTCTGATTTCAGTTAGGAGTTTTTTACAAAAATATTTTACTTTAAGTTGTTCATTAAGTCATAATTTAATTTACATTATAAACAAGTATATGATATACTTAGTAAAATCGAATAATTTGTTAACTAAAAGAATTATTGACGTGATTTGTTTAAGATTTATTTAGTTAACAATTTTTCAGGCTCTATTTTTACTGCACTCTAAACAAATCGAATCTAATGCATTTGTAGAATTATTCTATTCTTAGTTTTTAGTTAAGTTTTTTTTCTCCCTTTTGAAGTTTAACGCTAATAATTTGATCTTCTGTAACCTTTTTTCTTCAGGCATTTTTTGCCGTATCTATGCAGTGATATCTCTGGGTAGGTTGGGACTGCTTAATTGTCTTTTGAGATGTAGTTGTAGAGAATGAACTAAACTTCTGATGAAATTGAATCTTTTAATGACTGGATTTTGACTATATCATATATAGACAATTTCTAGTTTACTTTTGTGAGGACTCATTCCAATGTGAGGTTGTGTTCAATTTGTGGTTCACACATGAATACAACCACTCTGTTTATTCTGGGACAACTAGATACAATATTATCGGATATCATTTGCAACACCATATAAAACTGACCCACAGGTTTGCATTTATAAGACTTGAACTCTGAAGATACTGATATCCCATTCTGTTTCATTGAGCAACAAATGATAGGGATGTTTTCTTTCGCTGTTCTGCTCTTATGTTTCCTTAGTAGTTTGCCTATCCTATCCTATCTGTGATTCCTTTTACGTATGGTAGCAGGACGTTTAGTGCATTTGGTTCATGAGCCCCATTGTTCTTCCTGTTTGGGTTTCCTGACGGTGAATGGCCTTCCTGATCCAATTTTCAGAATATTTATTTTGACTAAGGGCTGTGGACATTTTTTGGTAGTTCTTCCCTTCGTGTATCTGGTAATGTCAGTCGGAAGGATCTGGAAAACAAGGTGTTCGCTACTGCTTGGATTTGAGATGAATGATGATGTGATTTAGCGTTGAGGTATCGATCGGTGTGAGTTGGTTTTCTATACACTGTGTATTCGAGGGTTCCAGAAAGTTTATATGTGATGAGGACATTCAAAAACGGCAGTTTCCTATCCTGTTCGACTTCCAGAGTGAACTGTAGTCTGGGGTGGATTTTGTTTAACTGGGTTCGGAAGCTGTTTAGAAGTTCATTTTCGTGAGGCCATATTATAAAGATATCATCTGCGTAGCGTTTCCAAAGTTTAGGTTTTAAAGGAGCGTTGGCCAATGCCTTTTATATATATAGAAACATTTGGTGCTCGAGACATTTAAACGATCGACTAAAATTGGACAGTGAAATGAGGCTTCTTTATGGCACTAAAACACGGATGGTCACTACAGCAATCAGAGAAAAACTTCAAATATTCATAAAGAAATGTCTTAAAATATACTGGGCCCGAAATAATCCCAAACATGGAATTATATTAGAGAAAAATACGCAAAAGAATAAATCAAAAGAAGGAAATATAAGTGTTTAGGTTAGACTCTAAGAAAGCTGTTTATCATTCCTGCCTATGTAGCTCTGCTGTGGAGCTGGTAGATACCGGTAGACATCGCAACAAACATACCATAAAACGATCATTAAAATAATACCAGACTGGATAATTATATAATGGTGAATACAAAAATATATATAGAGACGTTATAAATCACACATTCATATTGTGTGTAAAACACAACCATCCAACGCCCCCCAAGGGAATAATGGGTTTTAATAATAAAAACTACGGCCTGTTATGCTATAGTAGATTTTACGAAAATTAGGGACCTGATCGCCCTCGTGGCTTAGTCCACATTTTTACCCTCCTTTTGATGAATGGCCAGAATGCTTTTATCGAAACCTCAAAGGTATTTTTTATATAATTTTTTATAACAGTTGTGTAAGTGGGGTTTTCGTAGTGCAAGTGTCCTCGAGAATGACTCCATCTGTTACCCCATCGATTATTTTTTTTATTTTTGTGGTCTTTTTGTACGGACTTCGGTTATAATAAAGACATTATTTACGGTTAATACTCGTATCTGAATAATGTTTTTTTATGTGATGGTGAAAATGATTGACTGGGATGGCATGGATATAATATTTTTATCGTCATGAATAAATTAATGATTAAATTTACATCAATTATTCTACTGGAACCTTCAGTGTGAAACGTAAACTCTAAGAGATCTACAGCTAAATCACTTTTTTAAACTTCTCGAGGCGCATCTCGCTAAACCGTATTAGCATCATCAGGGGACAATCAATCTTGCTAACATGGTTAGCGAAATGAGCGTCGTGAAGTTTATAAAATTAATTTGGTGTTCAATGATCTCTTCGAGTGTTTAATCTCTTCGAGATTCGATTAAATTTACCTTGATCGCATAGTATTCCGCCCCAGTTTGTATCACAGATACATTGCCAAGATGATCCGTTGCAGTATCCATGTTTGCATCCTGGATAGGGCTCACACTGGTCACAGAAATCACCTCTCCATCCAGGCCGACAGCTGAAAAATTGGAAAAAACATGTTATAAAACGATCATTAAGAGAATATTAGACGGATAATGGTCTAAAAATAAGTAGAATAATTTATCATTAATATTGGCTTTTATAGATGCGGTATGCAAACCGATGCAATTCCCGTGCGGTATGCAAACCGATCTGTCTCAGAAAGTTACGAACCTCGTGACAGTAAGCACCGAAGATGCTAAATGAGATTTTGGTGAAACGTTTGCAAGCAAAACGTTGTACTCCCGGAAAAATCCTAGTCCATCCGTAAAACAGTATGCACAAACATGTATGAATATATATATGAGAGGGATATTTTTAAACAAGGACCGTTTGTGAATGAGAGTGCGAATGACACCTTGGCAGCAGAGGAAATTCACCATCAGATTTGTGAGGTGAAAATGAAAAAAAAAGTGAGTGACAGTGAAGTTCGAGAGTATTGACAGTAATGTTCAAGGACGGCCGGGTTAATGTGGGTGACCTTTGGTTTCTGAAGATTTGGTTCGTGATGTGGACAACACAATTCAAGAGAACCGACTATTTATGATTTCAAAGTTATCAAGTAAATTTTCATTGGTTTCAAGGTCAGTTTTGTACACTTTTTTGTCGCTGGATTTCAAAACTGCTTTCTGGTGATCGCAAAACAAAGAGATTGGACTGTGCTTTTTCGTTTTTGATTCGATACATTCAGGAAGGAGATAAATTGCTAGACCATATCGGTTACAGGAGAGGAGACTTGGGTGTCTCACATGACTCTTGAGTCGAAGCAACAGTCAATGGAATGGCGACACACATCTTCACCAAACAGAGTGAAAGCGAAATAGACAATTTCAACACGAAAGATCATGGCAACTGTCTTTTGGAACAGGAAAGGATTTTTGTTAGTGGATTTTATGCCGCCGAGAGGTACAACAATTAATTCTGATGCGTATTGTGTCACCTTGAGACAACTCCGGCATGCCATGCAAAACAAGCGGCGTGGCCTAGTGTCTTCCAGTGTGATGTTGCTCCATGACAATGCAAGGCCAGATGTTTCTGCACAAACACAAGGTATAATCAGGTCTTTTGGATGGAAAGAACTGGATCATTCACCTTGCACCCAGTGATTTTCACTTGTTTCTGAACTTAAAGGAGTTCCTTGGTGGTCAACGGTTCAACGACGACGAATACGTTAAAACTGCAGTCATGGATTGGACTTGACAGGCCTTCACAGGTTTGCTTTGATGTCGGAATTCAAAACCTTGTTGAGCGGTATGAAAAATGTTCGAACAAAAATGGAAATTATGTAGAAAAATAGATAAAAGTATGTAGAATATAGAAAAAAATATATTTTAATGATATTTACAATATTTTACTTTGAAAGAATTAAGTTGGGATGCATGTCATCACATATTATATAATCAAAAAAATTTTCAAAACAGAAATAAAAATTTTTGAAAAGAATAGACATAAATGAATAGATAGAAAGATTAAGCAATGATTAAGGCAAATAACAATAATATAATAGATGTGGTAAAAGTGGTGATTGATGGAAGAAGTCAAGTTGGGTACTGAAAGATGGCCCAGAAGAGTTCTGAAATGGAGAGCAAAGCTAGGAATAAGAAACACAGGTTGATCACCACTTTGATGGGGTGACGATATTAAATATGTCAATATGTCAAAAATTATAAAAAGCTAAACTGGACATGTTTAACGATGAATGAGCATAAGTTGAAGAAGAAGGGGGAAAGTTCAGACATGTTCTGCTAATTTAATACTGTTTTACGTTAAAAACACTTCAGATATTTATGATCAATCTAATAGAATGAACCCATTAAATGTATCCATTTAAAATCTTTTTCTCTTCATGTAGTAACTGACTCTCCTTTTTCAAATCTAAAATTAATTGGAAAACAAATTCTGACCGACCATTCCAGTTCAGGTTTTCTGAATCGGCAAAAACCGAAAACCAATTCGATCCCAATCAGTCTCAATAAGCACTAAATAATTTAACGTTTGTCTTTAATGCGTTTTCGTCTTTGGTGTTTTTGCATTTAGATAATTAAAAGCGGATAGAAAAATTGGTTTATTGCCTGGGAGATACTTCAAATTTTCTTCACTGCTCGCCAACCAAAATAAAATCCTCACAGTGGCAGACAAAAAATCGATTAAGCATGTTTATGTATTAACCCTGTGGTTTTATGGGTGATTTGTACATTTACGATCGAAAAATTTAAACGCAATTGAGATGATTATTCGCGTAATGGTCGGAAGTAATTGCTAATGTGGTAGGCCTTTTATATTCTCGTTCATCTTTCTTTTAGAAAATATAGTTTTTGTGAGGAATTTTTTCAACATTGTAATCTTTTTTCTTTATGTTTCTACGGATCTTCAAACGCAATGTGACGATAATTAAACAGTGTTCCCATCACAGATCTCAGTTTTATGTCTCCATTTAAAGCAGTAATTATCGTATTTATTTTGAAATAATGGTTTAATTTTATTATTTCAGTCAACTGTAATAGTTTTCTCATATATTGTATTTTTAAAAGAAAGCTTGCTTTGTTGTTGATTTTTTAAACAGAAACAAAAACAGAAATAGTTTAAGTAAATATTTATTTAGTCTATGATGTAATTACCATTATTATTTACAACTTTTTGTAATGCCTTTCTGCTAAAAATTAGTGTATTCATTGCCAGAAAAGTTTTTCGCCGTTTTTCCATTTTAAAAGATTTTCCATTTAAATAATTTTGCAGGGGATAATCGGCAAAACATCCCAATTAAAGCTCAACAATTTTTGCTGGGTCCAGGTTGAAACGAGTGGTCGTGCATTGCTATGATGAAACACGATGCCTTTTTTGTTGGCTATTTGGTACTAATTGTGAATAGTAGAGATCGGTATTGGAAGAATCTCAAAGTGTACGGGTCCTTTCCAATCCCACCAAATGCAACACATAATTTTTATTGGATAAAGGCCAAGCTGAATCGACAAAACCACTTTATACCATGATACTATGGTCTTCCTAACAGAAGCTTCTCCGTAAACGGCACACATTTTGTTTTTTGTTTGGACACCATTCTTGCCCTTTTTGAAATAGAAAAGCTTAATGTGGCGTAAATACAAGTTATCAACCAACATTTTCAATTTGATTCAACTTGACTACTGAAGGCAAATCATGGAAAATCTGAATGTAAACATTGTAAATACCAAAGGAATTAATAATATGTTAATAAACAATATTAATTCTGAAAAATCCTGGGAAAAATTCCAACGAACTTTACGGAATACCCGATATTTCTTACTGCTAATTGCAGTCTATGAACGTTTTTTAAACTATAAACCTTTAGTTTGTACAACTAATCTGGGATACACCACAAAAGCAATTTGAGTATATGTACCATGATTATCGACATGACTAGGATGTTACAGCTGCTGAAGTATATACATACCATATAGAAACGAGTGATTTTCAATATCAAATAATCGACGTAACTCTCGGGCAAGACATCTTTGCTTTTGACGCATGACTTATGCCTCTTGACTATAATCAATGACCCTTTCGACGCTTTAGCTCGCGCTGAAGCCACTGTCTGTCTCCACGAGTTCCTCGCCAATGGAGGGGCATTAGAAATCTGTTGCGACTTCTCTTGCCCGTGGTACCTACGTTAGATAAGCTTCCTTATCATTACTGGATGGGTCACCGTCGTCCGAGCTGCTATAGTGCGAACTGGACTTTACTGATTTCTGATGCCAACACCTGTTGCCCGGAGGTGTCTGGGAAAAGGTGGTTGAATACCAGTTTTATGAGTGAGTGTCGTAAAGTTAGCCGCCCGCAAGGGTTAAAACGACTATCTTCACTATTTTTGCAGCATCGTAATGTTTAGTAACCATAAATTAATGGAACGGTGCACACAGTGTATTTGCCGTTAGAAGAAAAAATATGATCGTATTGTGATAGATCAATACAATATTATCAGATTATGCGACCAAAACATTGCTTATAAACCTTGAAGAAACTAGTTCTATAAAAACAGATGTCTACAAAAACAGAGAGATCAGAACTGCCGATCGACGTATTCTATGACGTTCTGCTCGTCGTTTCGAACCTTTCGCACAGGAGTTCATGGCGCATCTTGTATTAAAGTTTTAAGTTTCATCAATACAATATCTAGGTAGTACATGCATTGAGAGACTGAGATCGCGTATATCGAGAACCCCTTACATTTATGTCGCCAATTGTGGGCTGTTTTTGTTAAGAAATTGTGAATGTCTGATGAAGGTAATTTTTACCTAAATGGATTTGTTAATTAATAAAATTTACGTTACTGTGGTACAGACAATCTAATTGGTCTATCAAAGACCACTCCAAATTCGGGGCGTGGTGTGCAGTTTTCATCCAAAGTATTACACTGGTCAACAAATTTAAACTTTTTTGAGGTAACCTTGATGAAAATACGTGTATATGAAGTATTTTGTTGTCCTAAATGCGAAAATGATAAACTAATTACTGTAACACGTATAGTTTTTTTTGTTACAAGGGGTCGGTGGTGGGAAAAAAAAGAAGACGACACATTTTTATAATCTAATATTTATTTAATATAAACATGTAAAACGTTTTAAATCTATCCAAATATATTACTGATGGTTATGTGAATAAAAAATATATTACATGAGATGTCATACAGCGACAAAATCATTCACTTTTTCCTCTTGTGTTCTGTTGCATCATCTCTTTTTAAAAACCAGCAGTAGTCGCCCAATATAGATATTTTCGAACGTGCCTGGTATCTTGTTTCCATCGTCCTGATATCCTGGTGAACCTCTCTCCTTATTCGTCGCTTACTGCACCCAAATTTTCCGGAAAAAATCCAAAAGGGAGTGTAAAAACTGCATTTTTAAGGACCTGCGACACCCTAGTATTTAATAGGTTTCAAGAGTTCATCTATGAAGTTTTTATAATTTTCATATTTCTTGCTGCCTTGTTGTCTTGTTGCCTTGTTACCCAACCTTTCACTAAACTACAAAATATTTCCAAGCTACCAATTCCTTTTCATTTAATTTCTCTTGAAAACGGAAATCAAAATAAGCTTCCATTTTTGAGGTCCAATAAATATGCCTCTGTTAGTTTTGCATCACTTAATTGAGAAAATATTTCTTTTAGGCACTTGAAACCATTACCTTCTTTATCCATAGCTTTGACAAAGTTTTTCATTACTTCAAGCTTAATATGGACAGATGGAAGAAGCATCTTTTTTGAATTAACAAGGGGAGCATATTTTATGTTTGAAGTATCAGGTTTAAAAGAAGTTTTATGAGGCCGATCTTTCTTACTGTAATGGTCTTTTATTGCTCTAATGTCCCATAGTAGAGCAACACAATACAGTGTTGAAACAGCAATACTTTGTAAAACTCTTTCGAATATAGCAATATACCTATCAGTTTTAAATAATTTAAATGACTTCATGATTTAAAGGAGAAGCAGGTATTTGAAAATGGGACGTGCTTGGCCATTTCTGTGAAAAAGTGTTTTAATAGCTCTCGAAATAATACACAAAAAGAGTATTCTCATCAGGGTTACAAAAATCATGTCGACCTGTGTTATTGGAGCGTTTTCAGTAGGCTACCTAATAATTACGAGAAAACAAGCGCGAAAAAGTTGAAAACTGTCACTTTGTCTAGCATCAGAGAGCATCTGGAAAATATCATTAATTAAAAATTGTTTAATAATTGTTAGTAAAAACGTTTGTAACTTCATACGCCTGTATTTGGAACGAATAAAGCCGACGCATAACCGTTGTGTTTTTAGCATAAAATGAAGTCTATTTTATGCTCCTAAATTAGTATACTCTTATTTTTTTGACGACTGAAGTACGAACCATTAGCAGGAAATGTATTCTTTAAGAAGATAAGCAGCACTAAAATATGCTGGTGATATTATAAACAAAATGTTTAAAGGTCAGTTAATATTTGGATATATTATTTATTAATTTACTTATTATGTTCAATAAATTAGAAAAGAAAACTTGGTTTTTAAGTTTTTTATCTGTATATATATATATATATATATATATATATATATATATATATATATATATATATATATATATATATATATATATATATATATATATATATATATATATATATATGGACGTTAAATATACATAAAACGAAAGTGACAGTAAATTTTACATTGATATTATGTAAAGTTCTAATATCCTATATAATCATCAACACTATATGGCTGTAAATGTAATAAAACATTGAACAGACATTTTTTCAGTTGGCCAATGTCCCTGATAGTCTTAACATAATGCGGTAGGTGATCACACATTTTTATACAGTTATAGTGTGCTCCCTGCTGTGTGAGTGTTAACTTATGTAATGGGTAATTATAATTTATGTTTCGTGTTGTATATGTTGTCTGGGGTTTACTACTCGTAAATAACTCTGGATTCTTGCAGAAGAACAGTATAGATTCCTGAATAAAAATTGCTGAAAGAGTGATCAAACCAGTTTTTAAATTTTCCCCTGCATGATTCCTGCTTCATATTCAACATACTGCGTAATGCTCTTTTCTGACATATAAAGATCTTCTGTATTTCACAGGTTCTCCCAAAAAAGAAATAACTCTGTATACAGTGATCCTGGTATCATCAATTCTGACGTTATACATCAATGCCACATTTAATTTACCTGGCGAGTACATTCGCAATTTTGAATGCTCCGAATTAGCATTCGAACCGTATTATTTCGGAGAGTCAGACGCATTATTATGGATACTAAAAATTGCATCTTGTATTACCGTAGCCATAATAGTAACAGTAAATTTGAAAGGATCATGCGTATTAGAGAACAGTATGGGATGATTTAGCGGTATGTTTTTATTATCGTAACGTTAATTTAACATGATTTATTACGAAATCAATAAACTCGTCAAGTGGTTTTTCGGTAATTTATAATGTGTCTTATACGGGATGATAGTGGCATACGGAATGATATTTTGCCTGGGAAGGTTTTTTTATACATCTACCAGTGTATAACAGTATTAACGTGGCTATTATTATACGTATAAAAGTACTGTTTCGTTGTAATTAAATTTTATTATTTTACAGTGGAAGCAGATTTTCTTAGAAACAGTTCTGTTTTCATTAGGATGCAATGCATTAATTGTCGCCAGCATCAAAATCTTTTTTTTTTATTTTTCCACTACATAGTAGTTGATTTTAATGTTTCTCTAAATCACTATACATATATAATTTTGTATACATGTTGATTAACATAGAAATGTGAACACCCCGAATTAGATATACTATTTTATTAATTTTTGGTAAAAATACGATGATCTAAAGTAAAGTGTTAGGGTTAGAGGCGCATCAGCAACTAGGCTATTTAGCGACTGGACCTACAGCTTAACGTGGGTTCCGAACCACGGTCATCAGCTTCCGACAAACCCAGGCCAGCACCCCCCTCGGGCTATAAACCCTTGGTTATGTGCCTACCCATAAGTCCATCAGGAAACCTACCGACTGGCGAGTGACCAACGTAGAACACTTCTCTTCTCAGAAGGCATCTGGCCTTACCCAGCCTTTAACTGGCGTGACTGAGGGGTAATTCGTAGTCGGATTTTCCACTCTTGCCTAGAAACAATCACAAACATTTAGGAAAGATAAACGGACAGAAGAAAGAAAAATAACCATCCGAGCGCTGGAATCGAACCAGCTATCGCTCCAGCGCGGATTCGGCATAGCAGCGGCGGGCCGCTGCTCTTACCGCCGCACCAACGCGACCGGCTACGATGGTCTGGCACAAAGATGGCGCAAGAATTGTTAATTAACTATAAACAGTGATATTTGTCAGGTATGATTCGTTAGACGGCGTGCCCTATGGCCACTCTTTACTTCACACACCAAACTTCACTGTACCCAGTGAAGTGAAGTGAAGTGAATGAATTTTTTCATTAATACCTCCATCAGAACCAAAAAAAAATAATTTTTTTGGTTTCATCGCTAAAAATAATGTTTTTCCAGTTACGTTGGAAATCTTCTCTACGGTTTCTTTTTGCAGCCGATACTTAGGTCAGGATTTTTTTTATAACGACAGAGGCAGCAAGATGATCCTTCAAACCTCGCGTACAATACGATTATTGATTTTTTTTTACTCGTTTTTCTTGGAGATTTTTTTTGTCTTCTCAATTACAAAATTAAACGCTTTTCTTCAACAGTACACTGTCTAGCCCAAGTTTACTTTAATATAGTGGGAAACGAACATTTGCTGCAACAACAACTTTAAATACATATTTTATCAGAATTGGTACTCGATACTCGTATATACTCGTGTATAAAATTAGCCCACTCGTATTTTTTTCACCATTGAAGTTCGAACCATTAGGAAGAAATGTATTCTTTAAGAAGATAAGCAGCAATAAAATGCGCTGGTAATATTATAAACAAAATGTTTAAAGGTCAGTTAATATAAGCATATTATATTATTTATTTATTATAAAAGCTTCTGTAAATTAATTACAAAAGGAAACTTGGTTTTTAAGTTTTTTCCACTACTCTTATTTGAAGTCACACACCACACTTATTTATTGTTCGGAAAGGCTTCCGCGGGCGGTAATATTAGAATTACTAGGTTCTCGACGGGACGAGAGGAGGACATTGACTGGAAGGGTTTCGGATGGACAATTTGGAAATAAGCGTTTTACATGCATTTGGAACTCTAAGATCGTCGTCCCTCTTGTTTAAGCAGTCTGGACGTTTTTCGATCTCAATTGCTTCACCAATTATGCGGAGTTTGTAGGAATATATAGGTGTAATTACTTTGGTTTTGTTGAAATTTATTTTGTGATCCGTTTGGATATGATGTTCTGCTAATCTCTCCTCGACGGCTACAATCTAACTACAATTCTCACAAAAATTAACAATGTATTAATTTCACACGATTTTTGGGGATGAAAAAGTTTTTGACATGATGGATACCGCGTTTATAACAGTCGATCAAAGATGCATTTGACTGAATATTTCTCAACAGTATTTCGATTCTGCTGAGTTTCTTCAACGCTTTATATAAGTAGATAATTGAAATATGGATTCGCCATTACTCTTCAGAGACGAAGCAGTAATAAAAACAGCAGTGGGTGGGAGCAGGTAAAACTGCGGCAAACAAAAGCATAAAGGGTTCCATTTCCACGAAAACTCTTGGTTATGGTTTTTTGAATTTTTCTCGGCGTGCTGTGTACATACTCCATCTGACATATGCATCGTAAAGTTTGGCATTGTTGACTGTATATGTATTCAAAACGTTTTGTCATATGGACGCTATTTGTGTTGTTTAGTGATTTGAATATTTCATCTCAGTCAAAAAATGGAACTCGTGAGAATTTTCGTGTCATGATTTACTACGACTTTCGACGTTGATTATTTTAACAATAGTGCATCGATCAACTCACTTCGACTTTTGGTGATAAAGTACCATCTAAAACCCATTGTATATCATTAGTTTAGTAATTTCAATCGTGGCCCTCGTTCGCTCACGGATGAATTTAAAGAAGGTCGTCCAAGATCGGTAGTTGTGCCAGAATACATCGATAGTGTGCACGAACTGATAAAGCAAGATGTTCATGTAACATATTGTGAGACTGAGACATCCTCAGCATAAATATGATAAGCATACAGAGGATTTTACATGAACATTTAGCCATGAAAAAGATTTGGGCGTATTGGATTCCGCAGAATTTGGCAATCGCTCAAAAAAAGCTCGTGTCGATTGATGCCAAGAAATGGTCAAAAAATACAAATGTGGTGCGTCAAAAGATGTGTGTGACATCCACACAGGTGACGAATCTTGGATATATGCGTATAAGCCCCAAAGTACATAGCCGTTGACTGTAAGGGTTTTTCAAAATGAGACAAACCCAACAAAAGTTGTTCGCGCAAGAAGCACTTCGAAGCAAATGGTCGCCTGTTCTTTTGTGATAAATTGGCATGTGGCTACAGTGCCACTAAAGAATCGTAGAACGGTCAATTTTGAATGGTACACAAGCATTTGTTTGCCAGAAGTCTTTGAATAAATAAGAAAACACAACCAGGGACACAGGATTATTCTTCATCATGACAACGCGAGCTCTCGCACGTCGGGACGAACAACTCAATATTTGACCCCTGAAAACATCGAAATGATGGGTCATCCGGCGTACAGTCCTGATTTGGCACCCAATGTTTTTTTTTCCCGTCCGTGAATAATAAGCTACGTGGTCAACGATTTTTGACGCTAGAAGAAGCGTTGCGTTCAAAATGCATGTTTTGGAGATAGCTCAATCGGAATTGAGATATTTTTCTCATTTTCAATGATAAATATTTGTTTTTATTTATTATTCTGGATACATAAATAGCAACTCTCGTATTAGCTAAGAAAAAGCATGACCGTCGACGGTGTTACGTGTAACTACTACTAGAACTACTACTTACTACTAGAAAATGTTCTTTTACTATAATAATGCATATACATTCATTGCTTTTCGTCCTACTTTTCTCTAAACCTGAAGAAATGCATCACTTGATGAAGATTTTCTTCAAATGACGAGGTTATAACTGAGACCACTGCTTACTTTGCAGAGTTGGAAAAGTCGTATTAAAAAGGGTATTAAAAAGTTGTAACGTTGTTTGTCTAAATGTATTGAATTGCAAGGTGCCTATGTCGAAAAATTTTAAAAATCACAAAAAAAATTTTTCTTTGTCAGGCAGCGTACTTCTCAGGCGATCCTCATATAATAATGTTAATTTTTGTAATTCAATGAAAAAATGTTAACGTCACTGTATAACAAATTATTTAATCACATCATTTAGATTCTCTTTAACTAACGAAACGAGATATTTAAACAATGTGGAGATGTGAAAAACATACGGACTTCTTTTAAACAATAATTTACCGTTAAAATATTTATGGAACATATGTAAGACTCAACTAACAAGATTTAACAGGTGTTTTCCATTATTATTATCGACGAAATGTAAATCAATAGTTAATTAATGCATTTGTTGAGACCATGCCCATTCCACTTTTAACTTAATTGGAAACATAATCAATCAAAAGCAATTACAATCGGCAAATCGTGAGTAAGAGGACGAATCCGTTATGCTTGGTCAGCCGACATCATAAAAGATAAAAAGAAACGCACAGACAGGATACGAAAAATCACACCAAAATGACCTATTAGATTTTTTCGAGTAGTTTGTATCAGTATTAGGACACGAACTTCAGTTGGATATAATACCAAGTCATTGTCGGGTCAAATTTTACTGAGTTTGTTTTGAATGGTTTGGACATTTTTTAAAATGATGTACGAGCTACGTCGATTTAATTTTTTCCTATTCTGCATGTATTAAAGCAGTGGTTTTAAAATATATGTTACTTTTCCCCCTTTTAAAAAAATCTAATCTTGGAACCCTCTTTCACCCATTTGTCTCTCTCTCTCTCTCTCTCTCTCTCTCTCTCTCTCTCTCTCTCTCTCTCTCTATATATATATATATATATATATCTATATATATATATATATATATATATATATATATATATATATATATATATATATATATATATATATATATGAAGGCCTCCACAACGGTCCTGGGCTTTCCTCTCGGGTGCAATACACTTAACGATGCCATCAATCCATCGTGCTTTCGGTCTTCTTCCATTTCCATTTCAATTGCATTACTCTTCTAATGATATATATATATATATATATATATATATATATATATATATATATATATATATATATATATATATATATATATATATATTTATTATTATTCACATGGGCCCTGGTGCACCACACGAAGTACAGTTAGAGGCGTTTGTTGGCACCCTTCCTTTGGGCTCATACTGACTTCATTCTTTCGCTATGAGCTTTTTTCTTTCATCAGACCAAGTTATTCCAGTCTTCCTACATTTTTCTCTCTGGCCAACCTCCCAAACGTTAACCTTGTGTCTGAAACAGCCTCTATCCTGAATTTCACTTTGTGTAATATTTGCTGGTCTTAGGGTTTGTTTAATTGCAGCAATCCATTTAATTATTTCTAATTTAGCTCTACACCTATTTTCATAAAATTCGACTATTTGTCTAGTTAGCCTACTCGGATTCAACTGTTTTATGTGTCCGTAAAACTTAAGTCTTCTTTTTCTCATATCGCTATGTATGTCTGGGTATTGTTTGATTTTTTGGTTTTCTCGAAGTTGGTATATTGTGGTATTTATTTGTTTGGGGCCTAAGATTTTTCTTATTATTTTTCTTTCCTTCTTTTCAATCTCCTCGATATCTCTCTTTCTATTTAAAATGAGCGTTTCCGCCCCATATAAACATTCTGGCTTAATAACTGTGTCGTAATGTCTCAATTTTGTATTTTTAGATAAGCATTTTTTGTTGTAAATATTTTGTGTATATCTGAATGCAGTTTCCATTTTTTGACATCTACCCTTATTGGCCGCTTTTTCCAACCCATTTTCCATGATTATTTCACCCAAATATTTGAATTCAGAGACTCATCTGATGTTACCATATTTTGTTTTTAGAAATGGTGTCCTTATATCCTAGTTAGTAGAGTCCTACCTCTTCTGCTGTTTCTTTAATCTGTTTTTGAGCCGTTAATATATCTTGAGCCAAAATTGTTAGATCATCAGCAAACGCCAGACAATTAATTTTGATGTTGATTCTCCCCAGTTTAATGGGCTGGTCAATATTCATAGCCGACTTTTTTTCACGCCATTCCTGTATTACTTTTTCTAGAACACATTTAAATAAAAGTGGCGAGAGTCCATCCCCTTGTCTCACTCCAGTTTTAATTTCGAAGGGCTCTGAGATGTCAACCATAATTTAACTTTTGACCTTGTGTTAGTGCTGTTTTAATAATTGCCAGCGTTTTCAGATATAGTTCTTGTTCTTTCAAGATTTGGAATAAAGATTCGCAGTCAATAGAATTATATGCCTTTTTGAAATTCGCAAATGTACAGAAGACATCTTTAATGCAGAGTTTTTGATGTCTTAGAATCAACTTTAGATTCAGGATTTGTTCAGGGCAGTATCTGCCCGGTCGAAAACCTGCTGATATTCACCAATTTTAGATTCTTACTGTCCCTGTATTCTGTCTAGTAGACATTGAGATAGAATTTTGTAACAAACTGGGAGAAGAGATATCCCTCTGTAGTTATTTACATCTGTTCTATCTTCTTTCTTATGTAGTTAGCTAGCTGCTTGACGCTTACGATGGATTAGAGCATCTTTTCCACCAAACTTCCGAAATCCATTCGGTTTGCCAAACTTCTTGTAGAATTTTGGTTATTTACTTGATTGTACTTGGAGCAGCGTATTTCAAAAGTTCAGCAGTGATTCCATCTTCATCAGAAGCTTTGTTTTTTTAAGTCGTTTAATTTGCCTAATTATTTCATCTTCATTTGGTGGTAATGAATCTGAGTTTGTTTGTTTAGGGGTTAGTATTGGTGATCTGTTTAAGGGCTTAGAACAGTTTAGTAGTTGTTCAAACATTAAAAATAGATATATATATATATATATATATATATATATATATATATATATATATATATATATATATATATATATATATATATATATATATATATATATATATATATATATATATATATATATATATATATATATATATATATATATATATATATATATATATATAGAGGGTGTTTTCAAAGATGAGTCATTTATTTTAACAGGTTGTAGAACTTGTAAAAATAAGTCATTTTACCAAAAATTATTTATATAACAGTTGCAAAATAAAGAGGTTATTAACAGGTACAAAATTTGAAAACAGACCTGACATTTTGATATTCTAGACCACTTCGTTGTAAACACATAAAGTATTTGTTTACTGCTGATAAATAGACTAGTATAGACTAGTATATGGTAGATAAGTAGACTAGATTTCACTAGTTTTTAGTATTCTTATACGATATTTCTTTTGAGTACGATGTTCGATTTGACTAGTGATAATAATTCCTTAATAGTGCGTGTTTAATTTTCGGGTACTTTCTTCGATTAAAATGCCATACGTTTATGAAAACAATGAACTAATGGACAGAATATTAATTTACGAGGAGTGCCAACAAAATGCAGCCGCAGTATGTCGTTTGTACGCGGAAAGGTTAGTTCCTTTAAGAAATAATCCGGCTCCGCGAATGTTTGTAGATTTAGTTACAAGACTTCGCGATACGAGGTACTTAAAGGTACCGCTGAGGTCACGCTGGAAAACCTCCTCTACGCGAAATGGTAGATATTGAGAAAGACATTTTGGAAATTGTCGAAAACCAGCCAACAACGAGCACTAGGTCTATAGCAGGAAAGTGTGGAAGACTATATGACGAGAACATTTTTATCCCTATCATTATCAATGGGTTATCAACTATCATTATCAGCTATTATTATCAACGGGAACAAGCAATCGGTGAAGAACCTTCGGAGATTTAAGATTTTGAACAAACAAACGTTTACATTTTTATTTATATAGATGTTGCTATGAAAAAAATACATTTCTGTTAAATTTTTCCTACTTCCTTTCGCGTTTCCCAATTTGGAAATCATGTAATAAAGTTTGATACATTACAAATTCTATCTGGGGGGTAGTTGTACTATATCAGTACTATTTAAGATATACTATTCAGTATTATGGGTTATCATGTTAATAGAATCTAAAAGTATGAACTTTATTTTATATTGTTATTGTCAATTAATTTAAATGAATTAATACTCATTTCCACTGTTTACTTATTATAATATATAAAATATTTCTAAGTATATCTTGGATCCTATTTTTCCATCAAAATACCCCATCAATGTGAAAATTTTAAAAATCAGACAGTAGAAGTAGGGAAAAACCGTACAATAATTAAAGCTTCCATTGAGAAAGCTTGCAATTGTTCTAAAAGTTGTCAGAAAATTAAACATTATATACATCCAAATAATCACTTATTGAATAATTCATAGAAGTTGTAAAAAGATAACCAAAAACCATGACCAAAGACAAACATTATCAATATCTCACCATTTTAAAACCTATAAAAACTTAAGTCTTATTACTTCATAGTGACAAACGTCGTGGAATACAAAAATACCTCTTTTCTGTTAAATTTCGATTTATAAAAGTTGAGTGCTATTGTTATCAAGTAAAAGACCTAAAATAATAGAAAAACTTTTTAAAAGGCGATAAAACTAATGGTTCTGTTTACGGACCGAAAGAAAAGACGCATGTTCGTGCCTTTAAAGTTTTATGTGGCGATTTAGACTGACCAAACCCACCCGTACTTTCAATAATTAACCGAAATTGAATAGAAAGTGCCTTAAGGAACTTCATTAACTCTACTTCGCGCCAAGACCCAAACTTACGATGGGTACCTTAAGTCTAGAGACTAGATAATCGTTATGGTGCTCATATTGTTTTTAAGTATAATTGATTAACATATAAATAAGGGAATGCGCTGTTTGATTCAGACAATGAATATATTTTTTGAAGATGTATGAATATTCATGGCATTTCGATTGATGTACCTAGTTCTAGTTCAAATGGTAAGGTCTAGACACCAATCTTGATCTGAATAATAATATATTAAAGGGTAATTTTAATGATGCCACGTTGATTTGAAATGTTGATGAATAAGTCTACTTTGGTTTGTATACGAGGTGTGTATATAAAGTAATCAAGAACTCCCTAGTGGCGTAGAGTTCGATCTGGCAACGCTGTTAGCTTCGTTTTTGGAAGGAATGTATGTCAACATCTGATGCGTCTTCAGTGCAGATATGAACTTCTACATTACTTAGATGTCTATAGCGATTCCTTTCCCCCACCGGATCTTGTGTGGTATATATATATATATATATATATATATATATATATATATATATATATATATATATATATATATATATATATATATATATATATACCACACAAGATATATATATATATATATATATATATATATATATATACCACACAAGATCCGGTGGGGGAAAGGAATCGCTACAGACATCTAAGAAGCGTCAGCAACATTTTTTTTATTTCGAGAAGCACATTTTTTATAGCGACGAAGCAACTTTTTATTTACATGGCTTTATCATAGACATTGTCACCAGACAAAATTATGGCTATTGGTCTGACACTAATCCTGTTGGGCTGAAGAAAGAAGAAGACAAAATAATTCAAGGGTTAACGTACGTGTAATCTACAATAAAAAAGTATTTGGACCCATCTTCATAGAACAACATTTAAATGGTGAACGTTATTTAGAGTTATTGAGAAACCAATTCGAATTGTTTATTGATGAACTACCGTTAGCTGCTGTTCTACTTTCAACAGTATTGGACACCAACTCATTTTAGGCGAAATGTGGGGAATTATCTTCATGAACTTATATCAGAGAGGAAGGGGTTCAGTTGAGTGGCCTGCTAGGTCGCTTGAACTCCTACCATTAGCCTTTTTTCTGTGGCGTTTCTTAAAAACCAAAGTATTATGCACTTGGAATACGCCTCGTCCGGAATAGCCTTCAGTTTCTTCGAATTCGTTTTAATGTCCTAAATCGAGTCAAAACGTGCTCATATAGGTTGATGGCCGGCTGGCATGGGGGAAATTTTCAACGATCCTTCACTAAATACTGTATGCTACTCAAATACTTGAGATAGCTATCTACAACAATTTTCAATGCATCCGTTGCAGGAATTCCATTGGAAACATAACATTTCATATAATTTTTTTGTTTAAGTTTTTTATTCATAGTAAAAATCACCAGAGTAATTTTTCGTGACACAAACAAACATTTTACAAACACACACCAATTGACATATTGCGCTCAAACTTCACATGTATGCCACATATGGTTGTACCAACCTAAGAAAACAATACCGATTTATAAATCGCGCGTCGTGTAAATGACTCAGTCCCGGTTATAATATATATATATATATATATATATATATATATATATATATATATATATATATATATATATATATATATATATATATATATATATATATATATATATATATATAGTCTTCTATCAGTGCGTTCTACCCGTTATTACATACGGAAGTGAAACCTGGACACTCACGTTGCAATCAATTCAAAACTAGCACAGAGGGGAATGGAAAGAAGCATGCTTAGCATTACAAGACGAGACAGAAAGTCTTGCGCATGGATCAGGAAACAAACGCAAGTCTGTGACATCATTGAAAGAGTAAAAGAATTAAAATTGAGATGAGCAGGTCATATAGCGAGGCGATGGAACGACAGACGCAGACTAAGGCAAGCCCGGAGTGGATACCGCTTGATCGCAAACGTCCGCGAAGAAGACCGAGAGCACGATGGATTCATGACATCGTTAAATGTATTGGACCCGAGTCGCAGAGGAAAGCCCAGGACCGTCAAAGGTTGGAAACATGCTGAAGAGGCTTTCATCCTGTCGTGGATCGAAACGGGCTGATTATGATGGTGATGATGATGATGGTATATATATATATATATATATATATATATATATATATATATATATATATATATATATATCGCCAAAATCTCATTTGGCATTCTCAAATGTTGTTCGCTTCGAGTGAAGAGTCCAACCGAGTCACTCACACAACACTTGAGAATATCAAACGAGATTTTGGCGAACCGTCGTGATCCTTCACACAACGAACGGACGATATCCGGAATATTATCTATCCTGCGCGAAAATACTCATTGTATATATATCTTTGTTTCACACACAGAATATATATATATATATATATATATATATATATATATATATATATATATATATATATATATATATATATATATATATATATATATATATATATATATATATATATATATAGCTAGCCAAAAGTCCCCTCGCCCCCTTTTATGTTTGGAATGGTTATACTTAAACTTTCGGAATATGAAAATGACTGGACGTAAACTCCTTTTGTAGTGATAGCTGATAACGTGATGTGACACTGTGACCAAGAATTTTCAATGGGATGATGGCAAGTGACACCTCATTTGAAAGGTATTTAAAAGACCTATTTGACCATACTAATTTTGTACGGGTTCAAGGTAGTTTTGACCCATAAAGTAAATAAATACTAAAATTTCAGTTTATCGTAAAATTAATACAGACTCACAAGTTCGCCTCTGGACAATTGTCAAAAAGTTGACGTTTTGTAATTCTCCAACTAATTTTACTTTTTATGCTTTTACATGGTTTCAATTTTTGAATATTTACTTGAAATCTTTTTGCACCAAATGTTTGAGTTTCTAAATAAATACAACGTTATATGCTTTAGAAGACAAAGTAGCAGATATCTTAATGTTTGGTGAATGTGGAAGGAATTTTCATGCTACGGAGCGCCTTTTTAACGAGAGGTATCCCGATCGTCCTTTGTCGAGAACTTATTTGAGGGACCCCTCACGGGGCCCAGATCTTGTATCTGGGTACGGGGAGTGACGCCCCCGGGGGTCCGAGTTGTCCCTTAAGCCAAGCTGTAGTGCGACCCGTGGCGAGGGCTGAATGGCAGATGAGGGTAACATTTGTCACTAACGGGGCCTCCAGAGTACCTCCCGTCCCTTTGGAGTACTTAGGGTTACCGCAGTACGGAGCACTGCTGCGGCGGACGTTCTTTCTTCCCAACTCGTGGGACTCACATGTCTTCAATCAATCTCTCAAATTTTCCCATAACCTCGGGGTCCAAAAGACCCAGGATAGCGTCTCCAGTCGATATCACCCAAAGAAATCCTGACTTTGATAAATATTTCGTTGTAAAATCCGAAGATGATTCATTAGCCAAACTTTCTCCCTTTATTATTCATAAATGTATTGTTGGATTTGTTGGAGAGGTGGATTCCGTCAAGAAACTACGAGATGGCTCTCTTCTTATTATTACAGCAAACATCAAGCAGTCCGGAAAAATCCTGAATATGGCTAATCTGCACACATCGGCAGTGAAAGTAGAACCCCATAAAACATTGAACTTCTGCAAAGGAGTGATTTCCAGTTCGGACCTTCTCAACTGTGAGGAGGACGAAATACTTGAAAACTTGCGACAACAAGGCGTAGTAGCCGTAAGACGAATCACTTCCAAGAAAGATGGAGTAATTACCCCCACCAACAGTCTCATTTTAACTTTTCGAAAATCCACTCTTCCAGAAAGAGTACGAGCCGGATACTTGATTCTAAAGGTGCGACAATATGTTCCAAATCCCCTTCGCTGTTTTCAGTGCCAGAGGTTTGGACACATCTCACAGAAATGTTCGTTTACACCTATATGCCCGTCATGCGGCAAAACATCTCACGGAGAATCTGAATGTTCCCCTCCCCCTCTATGTGTGAACTGCGGAGACGAGCATTCCCCTAGGTACAGGGGATGTCCGATATACAAGGAAGAATTCCAAATACAAAAAATTAGGGTCTCAGAAAAATTACCGTATTTCGTAGCTAAAGCAAAGGTCAAAGGCTCTACTAACGTAAATGTCCCAAGATACTCCAGCGTAGTTTCGGCAAGTAAAGTCATGGTATCATGCGCCACCCAGTGCGACCAAATCCCAACACCCCACAGTAGCACCGCACAAAGCTCTGCTAACCTCAACAAACCTCGTGATCCTCCACCCCCTTCCCTCAAACCCTCCTCCCTTTCCACTAAATCCTCTTCTACTCTACGAGATCCTCCACCCCCTGCCCCCAATCCATCTTCCTCTCTTCCCACCAAATCCTCTTCTACCCTAGGTCCTTCACCCACTCTCTTATCCCTTCCCCCTCCTTCGTCCACCCCACCCCCTCATACACCCATTTCCCTCACTTCCCCACTGACTACAATCGCTTCTAACAAAAACATAAAAACATGTAAAGCGAAACCCAACTCCAGAAGCAGCTCCAAGTCCTCGACGGGTTCCATCGAGGACTTGATGGAAATAGACAATACGACCTCCGGACCCCCCAAGGGTCAACCTAATAAAAAGGACCTAAAACTAAAAAGATAAACTTTCTTTCTCACGGACTGACCTATCTCCCCTACTACCATTTTCTTTCGTTCCGCAATACAGTGGAATGTTAACGGAATAATACTACGACTCCCAGAACTCAAGTCCATCACAGCTACATTCAGTCCAGCTTGCCTGATACTTCAAGAGACTAACCTAAAACCGTCCGACAATTTTAACTTCAGGCACTATCAAACATTCAGAAAGGACAGAGATGGAGCTGCCAGAGCATCTGGTGGAGTTGCAGTACTCATTCATGAATCATTAGACTGCCACCAACTGGCTCTCAACTCGCCTCTGGAGGTTGTAGCTGTCAGAACATGCCTAGAACTCCCCGTCACCATATGCAATCTATATCTTTCCCCAAATATTAACTTCACCCTCAAGCAACTCGAGGACTTACTTCTCCAACTTCCTCCTCCCATCATTCTTGGAGGGGATTTTAATGCCCACAGTCCCACCTGGGGGTCTACTCATCAGGACTCCAGGGGAGATACGATTATGAACCTGGTACAGTCGAAAGGCCTCATTATTATGAATTCAGGTGCCTCCACACACATTTCCATGTCGTCAGGTACCTTTTCAGCCATCGATCTAACCATATGCTCCCCAACCATACAACCACTTTTCACTTGGAGCGTTATCGGCGATCCACACGGCAGCGATCATCTACCTATTGCTATCATTCCGGCTGGATTGTCTAACGCTACCTCGACCAGGAAGATCTGGAATACCTCTAAAGCAGACTGGCAACTTTATGCTTATATTTTTGAAAACCCCCACCTCCTTCCCGGCCAGTTTCAAAGAAATCTTAACTCCTTAACTAATTCCATTAACAACGCTTCCAACACCTCCATCCCAACCTCAACATTCATGACTAAACATAGCTGCGTTCCATGGTGGAACGATGACTGCGCCGAGGCCGTGAGAAAAAGGAAATCATCTCTAAATAAATTTAAACACTGCCAAAATCAGGCCAATTTCATTATTTTCAAGAGATGCCAAGCTTCTGCCAAGAGGATCATTCTTGAGGCTAAAAGAGCTTCCTGGGCTAAATTCATCAGCTCCTTGGATCACAGATCCACATGCTCTGATTTTTGGAGCAAGGTAAGGAGGCTCAGGGGCATTCCTAACAAACACATTAATAATATCCTCGACAACGGGGTCTGGCTGACGGACAGGGAAGATATAGTTGAGTGTTTTGCAAAATTTTTCCATGACATGTCCAGCGACGACAATCTTGATCCCCTATTTAAACTACATAAAAACCGACACGAACTTGCACTACAACTCGAGGAGGATACACCATCCCCGATCAACATTCCTTTTTCTTACAACGAATTCAGAACAGCTCTTGCCAGATGTCGCTCAGGTGCGCCTGGCCCAGATAACATCTTGATCCCACAAATTAGAAACATGCCGGAATCTGCTCAGCGCACCCTACTTGACATATACAACGACATCTGGCGCGGGAGAGGTTTTCCTCCCTCCTGGGGAGAGTCTCTTCTTATTCCTATCCACAAAAGGAACAAAGCCTGTTCATCTGTTGAAAGTTATCGCCCAATATCTCTTACAAATCATCTTTGTAAAATCATGGAGAGGATGATACACCGACGACTCTCATGGCACCTGGAGCGACATCGTCTCATTGACATTAATCAACACGGTTTTAGACCGGGCCGATCGACAAACGATCATCTGATCGGCCTGGAAATTGATATCTGGGAAACCTTTGAAAGAGGACACCATCTCCTGGCTGTATCTCTTGACTTAAAACGCGCTTTTGACACGGTCTGGCGATACAACATAATAAAATCCCTACACGACCTAGGCTTCAGAGGCAACTTCCTACACTTTATCAAAAATTTCTTATCAAACAGATACTTTCGTGTAAGGCTTGGCGACACTGTCTCCAGGAGTTTTCCACTGGCCAATGGGGTTCCTCAAGGTTCCGTACTAAGCCCCTTACTTTTTAACATCGCTATTAATGGAATAGGGCAGTACATTGGAACTGACGTGAAATACAGACTATACGCAGATGATCTTTTAATATACTACTCTTCCGCAACACCTAGGGTGGCTGAAAGAAAGATACAAGGCTGCCTTAGAAGACTCGAAGAATGGTCCCGTCTTACTGGCTTCATATTCTCTCCTCAGAAATCCACTTCAGTTCATTTCTGCAGAAAAATGCATTGCCCTCGCTTACACACCCTGTCCATGTCTGGAACTCCTATTGTATCAGCACCCTGCCTTCGCTTTCTAGGTCTCACTTTTGATGCAAGACTTTCATGGAGGGATCACATCACCCGACTTAGGTCGGAGTGCGATCGATCCCTGAGAATCCTCAAATGGGCTTCACATCCAAGATGGGGATCATCCATTCCCACCCTTTTACATCTATACAAGTCACTAATAAGATCTAAACTAGATTATGGCTGCGTTGCATATTCGTCTGCTCCTGCATCCTATATCAAGCAGTTGGACGTTGTTCAGAACTCTGCCATCAGACTCTCACTAGGCTCCTTCAGATCGAGTCCTACCACTAGCCTACACTGCCTTGCTGAGATAGAACCCCTAGAAGATTGGCGCCACTTTCTCCTCTTTAAATACGTATCTTCATTAAAGTTTAGACAAAACTTTCATCTGCGCGACAAATTCTTAATATATATGAATCTCAACAACACAGGAACACACAATCGAAACTGCGGCGCCAATCACCGTTTCGCTCGCCTATCTGCTAATTACGATTTACATCTTCCCAATTTCGAAGCGTTAGTCATTCCTCCGTCTCCACCCTGGCTCCTTACACAAGTAAATGTCGATTGCTCCCTACTTCGATATAACAAATATAATTACGCTCACTCCTCCATTAGATCCCTTTTCTCTGAGCGATTGAATAAATACCTAGACTATCAGATCGTTTACACTGACGGCTCTAAATCCACAGATGGGGTGGGGAGTGGCTTAGTTCACAATGACACTGAGCGATACTTCAGACTCCTTCCTTCTTGTTCAATTCTCACGGCCGAGTTGCATGCTATTAGGGAAGCCTTGAGGATTATCCAGAATTCCTCCTTTCCCCGATGGCTAATATGTTGTGACTCACTAGGAGCACTCCGGAGCTTGGAACATGACACCTCTCACATACCCTTGGCGTCAGGCATACTACTGGTCCTTCAAGAATTGCTCTCGCGACATGTTACTGTTAATTTCCTCTGGATCCCTAGCCACGTAGGCATCAAAGGAAACGAGCGCGCCGATGTTCTTGCAGTCCGGGGTTCCTCATCTGGCACTCCGATTCCCAAAACATTCTGCTACAAAGATATCTGCAGGGACATTTCGACAAAGGTTAGAGCCAAAATCCAATCTAATTGGGATCTGGGAGCCACAAACGGTAACAAATTGTGGACTGTAAAACGAGAATTCTTTTCTGGTTCGCTTTCCACCCTCTCCAACAGATCTGACTGCGTTAAATGGCACCGGCTGAGAATAGGTCACTGTCTTTTTTCTCATGGTCACCTGATGAACAGGGACGTTCCCCCGACGTGCCACAGATGCGATGTTCCAATCACAGTTAGACACATCCTCTTGGAGTGCGATGAACTAAACGCCCTCAGAGCCTCCCATCATCTCGGTGGGAATCTGGAGGAGATTCTGTCGGTAAACAATTTTGGACACCTGAAGAATTTCCTTAAATCCCTGAACCTTTTCTACAAGATTTGACACAATTCTCATACCATACTTGTCCCAACTAGTCATTAATTATACCTCTTTTATTATTTATTTATTTTTATTTCTACACCGTCTTCTCAATATACAACTTTCTGTCTATACTATCCACACGTTTTATTCTATGTCTCGTCTATATACATATACCACTGTTTTATTTATACAACTATCTGTCATGTTTTGTTTGTTCTCAGCACGTTCGTCGATTCAAGCGTTCCATATACACTCGTATTATTCCAGTCAGTAGTTTTATATGATCATCCTCCACATCTGGTTCTTGTATGTTCCCTAACATACTTCTAACGAGAATGGCCGCGAAATGACCTTAGATGTCGGGTCGGCCTTACATCCGAGTTCTCTCTCTCTCTCTTATTTGAGGGAGCTTTCCTCATAAACTCAAAAGTGCAAAAATATTTCAAGTGAATATTTAAAAATTGAAACCATATAAAAGCAGAAAAAGTAAAATAAATTGGAGAATTACAAAAACGTCAACTTTTTGACAATTTTCCAGAGGCGGACTTGTGAATCTATATCTAATTCTAATTAATTATACGCTAAATTGAAATTTTAGTATTCAGTCAAAACTAACCTGAATCCAAATAAAATTAATATGGTTGAATAGGTCTTTTAAATACCTTTCAAACGAGGTATCACTTGCCATACGATCCCATTGAAAATTATTGGTCACAATGGCACGGTGGCACCATGTATGATGATTACGTCAACAGCTATCACTACAAAAGAAGTTTAGATCCAGTCATTCTCACATTCCAAATTTCATTACTTTAAGTATAACCGTTCAAAAGATAAAAGGGGTCAGTAAAGCGTTCTGATTTATATACAACTATATTATTTTTTTACAATTGAGGAATACATATATAAATATATATCAATATATATATATATATATATATATATATATATATATATATATATATATATATATATATTATATATGATATATATATTATATATATTATATATATTATATATATTATATATTGATCTAATGATGTGCGTTTAGTTGCCTATTTGTAGTGATTAAGTAAAGGAAACAGGCTTTGACATTTTGTGAAAAATGAATAACATTAAAGTTCGAGCTGTTATAAAGAATTTTGTTTTGACGGGTTTAATCTCTACAGACACACGAAAAAGTGAGATAGACACACGAAAAAGTGAGATGCTTCTGTAAAGGATTCTTGCCTTGAGTGGGCTGCTGAATTTAAATGTGAAAGTGCATCTACTGAATATGATTAACACTCGGACAAGTCGAAAACTGTCACAAGTGACAAAAGTGACAACCGTCATCGACTGAAGGAACTGCAGCTTGCTGACATTGCGAACATCTCGATAGATCGTGTTCATTATATTCCCTGCAATATTTTGGTTATGGAAAAGCTTTCCACTCGATGGGTGCCGCGTTTGTTATCAATCGACGAAAGATGTATTTAAATGAACACTTTTTAAGAGTGTTTAGACTTATTTAAATGTGATTCTGCTGAGTTTCTTTAATGTTTTATAATAGTAGATGAAAAATGGATTCACTGTTATATGCCAGATGTGAAGCAGCAGTCCAAACAATCGCTGAAAGTAAGTGAAAATGCATCGAAGGTAGAGAAAACGGTTCCATTTGCAGGAGTCATGGCTCCGGTTTTCTGGGATTTTCGTGGTGTGGTGCAAATGGTAGGACTATTATTGGGAAGTATTATGCTCCACTACTTGACCAATTGAAGGTTGTTATTTAGATTAAATGTTCACATTTGATCAAAATAAAGTATTCTTTCACAATTCTTCAGGACTCTGGCATTTGCTGAAAAATTCGATGACGTATCATGAAGCGTTTGCATATGCAATGCATTAGTCGGATTTGGCTGCCTGCGATTCTTCCTCTTTCAAATTTCCATATAAATCTCTCACTGGAAGAGGAATTACTTCAAACGATGAGGTTAAATCTGAAATAATCTCTTATTTTGCAGAGTTGCACAGTTCACGTTATACCGAGCACATAAAAGAAGTTGGGACGTTGTTGGTGTGTTTTCTTTGCTAGGCCGATATTTTTCAGAAGGACCTTCGTACATATATTATGCAGTATGATATAAAATACTTGATCTACAGTTTTACGGTGAATGTAATAAATAACAAAATCTATCAGATAAAATATGTTCGATATGTCGAATTTCAACTATTACAATGTCGTAAAACCCTCCGATCATTGCCTATCAGAATTCGCAAGATGTGATATAACCAGAAATTTATATAATAGTGAGGCAAATCATCGATAAGAGAATTATTGAACGGCTTGAATGTTAAAGCGTATTTTAAGATCTCAATGACGATATTGCTATTGTTGTTATTATAGAAATATTGTACCGTTTATCTCTTTATATATTTTGTTTATTTGAAAAAAAACACAAAACTAATTTTACTTGAACGACAAGTTACAATCACAGTAATTATTCGTTTATCAGATATTCCATAAAAAAAATCGAAAGATTAAAATTTGGTTGTTCATTTTATGTTACTTGTTTTTAGAATCCTAACTCTGTTTTATTGGCATAAAAGTATTTCTTGGTGTATTGAGTTCCATTGGTTACTCTTTTAGCGCTTTTTAACAAAAATCGGTGTTGGATTAGTAATATTTAATTACATATTAATTCCTATGGTATTTACAATTTTTATATTTGCTTTGATTTACAGTAGGATATATACACAATTTATAAGAAGAAGAAATGTGTATAACAGTAGGATATATACACAATTTATAAGAAGAAGAAATGTGTATAAAACATCAGCTTACACAGGAAACCAACAATATAATCCGAATCATAAAAATTTGTAGCAAATGTATGACTTAAATTATACTGGAAGACAAAAAAATTCAATACTATGAAAAGTGTATTTAGTTGGCTTAATTTTGTAATTATTGTGTCCACCGCTAAAATTATTACAATACCCTGTAACTTTGTGAGATATGGTTCCAGAACCAGAACCATAATTCAATTTCCGGATTCGACATCATTCTAAACGACACTTCTTGTGATGCGCTGTAAGAGGAAGCACCCAATAAGGTCGGTAAGCACGCACCCTTAAGGCAAGTAAACGTCCATTAACATCCTCGAAATCGCTCTACCTGTTGCTGCAGCAAAATCATCACGCGCTGGGCCGATATTTTGATGTCGATTTTGTAGAGAAGGAAGTCTAAGAGGCTGATCGTTAGGTTTTGTGATATTTATCGAACGACTACAATTTGAATTCACACTTCGTTCATACTAATAGTTCTTCAATATTCAAATTTAAATAATGGCTTTAGACGACATGGGGAACAAACTCCTGACATTTTGGTATTTTTAACAGAACCATAAAAGCACTGCTTAGCTTAGTAGCATACTAAAGATACCTCTCAGTATGGTATAAACGATTTTATAAAACAGTTTACTTAACTATGTAGAAAATGTAATGTGGAAAAAATATCAAATCAACTTTTGCCTTCATGATTTTAGCAAATAAAACATTATAATTGACATAAACTGGACATGTGTTGTTTACCTGCAGTTCTAAAAACACAAATCTAATATTAACCACCCCCCAAATCTACAACCTATTCCATCTAACCAGAAGTCACATTTCTCCTATTATAGACTACAACTTCCGCTGTAACTTCTTTTTTTCTTTCTTCATGAAGAATCAATGCGACTGAAGGCCAATAAATCGATTTTAAAAAGGCCATAACAAAAGCAAAAGCATTCTGCAGAGATTAGAGGCTTCTTCTCACGTATACAGATCAAGGCGATTGCCTAATCTGAATCCGATGTAGTTTCTTCTGATAATTGACGTATCTTCTTTATGTCGATGCCGGTTGATCTGACAATTGATATAAGACACATCTGGTGTTTTTTTGTTCTCGTTATAAGCCTGTTTTGTTGGAAATATATTCCCAATAATTTTATTTATATGATTTAAAAATATTATTTCTTGAATATAATTTAATCTTGTATTAAAATCTTCCAATAAGTTAATTTTCTTAAAATTTTGATTGTACTGGCTACGGTAAGTGTCACGCTACCTTTTGGTTCTGTTTCGTGATATTTGTGACAATTTGGGCTTGCTTGCTGTGGAGTGCAGACATGCAAGTTTTATTATGGATCAATGCACGCTAAAAAACATAGTAGAATTGTTTTAATTTGCATTACAAATAAATTTAAATATTGCAACTTAACGTGAATTTAAACGAAAATAACGTAATCCTCCAGCTCCTCATAAAAGGACAATTTATCGTGGGTAAATTCGTGCAATTTCAAGAATTCGGACATTTATGAATAGGCCCCGCATTAGAGGTTCAAGAACAGTGCGAAGCGTTGAAAATATTGCACGTGCAGAGCAAACTGTCTTCAGTAACATCGATTTGACGACGTGGTGCCTAATTGGGAATTTTTCCATGCAGTTCGTCGAATTTTGGGAAGTTACTTGCACATTTTTCCTTATAAGATTAAATTCTTCAATTGCTACTTACTTGCACTCTCCTGGAACATCACATTTTCCATGTACTGGATGACATCCATTTTTGCATACAGCTGGAAAAAAATAATGTTAAAAAATTAAAAGTATAATACATGGTTAATTTAATCTTACCAATATCACAAATGTTTCCCTTCCATCCTTCTATACATTCTTTATCACCATTAGCATCACAGATAAAATGGCCGAATTTGTCATCTCTCGGCCGACAGAATTTTGTACAGGTTAAATTGTAGTAGTGGGTGTCGCATTTGACGCGCACCCTGTAGGTTAGGTGGGCACGTGGACCCCGATGGTTCAACGTGTGCCATTCAGAACTTGGGTCAATGATGCCCGAATACGTTGCCTCCTCGATTATATCGTTGGTGGCTGTAATGAAAATAAAGGAATTATTATTATAATTAATTTAAGTTTTATTCACTTTTTAAAAACACACAATTAAATAAGTAAGCTTATCTTTGTTTTTAAATAAAATCTTTAAACATCTCTTTATTATTTCGCGGATTACCGCGTATCTATCTGTTCATTCTGTGAAGGGTCACGAAGTGTCGCCAAAATCTCATTTGGCATTCTCAAATGTTGTTCGCTTCGAGTGAAGAGTCCAACGGAGTCACTCACACAACACTTGAGAATATCAAACGAGATTTTGGCGAACCGTCGTGATCCTTCACACAACGAACGAACGATATCCGGAATATTATCTATCCTGCGCGAAAATACTCATTGTATATATATGTTTGCTTCACACACAGAATATATATATATATATATATATATATATATATATATATATATATATATATATATATATATTTATATATATATATATATATATATATATATATATATATATATATATATATATATATATATATATATATATATATATGTGGGCAATCTCCCGGATTCAGATAGAACACATAAAAATAATATGACAAGTTTCTATACACTCGTTTTCCTACTAAACCTCCCCTATGGAGATACGGGTTCATAACGGACGCCCCTGGAAATCGTTTTTTTTTTAATAACTTTTGAAGTACTAGGTGTCATTTCATATTTTTTTAATATGATGGTTACTGGTAAGTCTCCTTTATATTATTATTTTCGGATAACTTTATATATATTTTCGGACAGCTTAAACCTTAAACTAAAAAAAAGTTTCTATACACTTGTTTTCCTACGAAACCTCCCCTATGGAGATATGGGTTCATAACGGACGCCCCTGGAAATCGTTTTTTTTTAATAACTTTTGAAGTACTAGGTGTCATTTCATATTTTTTTAATATGATGGTTACTGGTAAGTCTCCTTTATATTATTATTTTCGGATAACTTTATATATATTTTCGGACAGCTTAAACCTTAAACTAAAAAAAAGTTTCTATACACTTGTTTTCCTACGAAACCTCCCCTATGGAGATACGGGTTCATAACGGACGCCCCTGGAAATCGTTTTTTTTTAATAACTTTTGAAGTACTAGGTGTCATTTCATATTTTTTTAATATGATGGTTACTGGTAAGTCTCCTTTATATTATTATTTTCGGATAACTTTATATATATTTTCGGACAGCTTAAACCTTAAACTAAAAAAAAGTTTTCTTGGTCGATATTGATGAAATGAAATGTTTACGAAAAAAATAATTGTTCAATATGGTTTTTATTGAATAATTTTGTATGTCGGTTCAACATGAGCTCCTTTTACTCTTGTGAATTCGCTAGTTCTAAGAATTGAAGATTGTTGAACCTTCCACAATACCTCAAAATTAATGCTTATTTTCCGACAATGAAATGTGAATTGGATTGGTATAGACTAAAGCTTTTAAATAGCCCCACAAAAAATAATGGATTTAGGTCAGGTGATCGAGGAGGCTAAGCCACTGTTCTTCTATCTATCCATCGATTATCGAAGTTTCTGTTTAGGTGTTTTCGAACTACTAGACTAAAATGTGGAGGGCCCCATCATGCATGAACCGCATATCACGTCGTATTGCCAGAGGTAGATCTTCTAACACTTCTGGCAAATTGTTTTGAAGAAATTCGAAATAAAGCTATCCAGTTAATCTTATTGGCACTACAGATGGTCCAATTAAATGTTGCCCGATGATTCCGGCCCACATGTTGATAGGTTCAAATTGATGCTGATGATACGTTACAATAGAAGCATGGGAATTTTTCTCTGCCCATAAATGTAAATTATGGTAGTTTATGATGCCGTTTTTAGAAAATCCAGCTTCGTCCGTAAATAGAACTGAACCAATGAAATTTGCATCGTTTCTATGCCGATCTAAAACCCAGTTACAAAATTCCATCCTCCGTGGAAAGTCTTCAGGAAGAAACGCATGGAAGATGCTACGGATGCAACTGTTGCTCTCTAAGGATTCTAGAGACCGTCGATGTTGTGCAATCAAACTCGATAGCCAATTTTCGTGTAAGTAAGTCAAGTAAGTAAGTCAAATGACGATCCACTCTTTCAAAGGGTTTCCTATCTGGAATTCTTCTATTTTGGAAAATCGTTCTTCATAAAGCCTTCAGGCTTGTAGGGCATTACATGTTGCAAGCTCATACATTATATGCATGTCGGCATATTCAGCAAACGCAAATTCCATTAAAAAATTAATTAACCAAGAGAAAGAAGAAAAAAGATCGAAAATTTCAAGATACTCTATTTTCAACGGACACTGCAATAAATGTCCTTATTCGGTAATACATCGGTATATATCAAAAAAACCATAGCAACAAACAAGGAATTTTATGAAGATAACCAATGCAAAACCCCATATTTATTGAAGAAAATTGTTTTTTCGTAAATACTTCATTTCAGCGATGTCGATCACGAGAACTTTTTTTATTTTAAGGTTTAAGCTTTCCGAAAATATTATTATTATGCCTGAAGATACGATACGATAAATTGTACACGGTGTAAAAAAAGCATTACTGTGTTAGGGCTAAACCGGCCCTGGCAAACTAAATAAGCCCAATGTGATTAAAATGCTTCATTTTAAGGAGACTTACCTAGTATCATCATTTTAAAAAATATATTAAATTACACCTAGTACTTCAAAAGTTATTTAAAAAAAATAATTTCCATTGAATAGGAACTTGTCACATTATTTTTATGTGTTCTAGGTGAATCCGGGAGATTGCCCACATATTTTGGGACACCCTGTATATACGAGATGTATAAATAAAGTAACGAGACTGCTGGTGTAGCATTCTATTTCACTGGGAGATTCCCCTTTGATGTGGAGGAAGGTCATCATATGTGTGGTCGGCAACAATTTTTTTATTGAATAGGATTTTCCTAGTGTCTTCTCAAAATGAGTGACAACAATTTCAAGCACTATTGCGTTTTTTTTTCAGTTTTTTATTACATTTTTTCAGTCTTCTTGGGCACAGAGGGACGGATACTTTTGCAAAACTTCAACAGGTCTATGAAAAAAGTGCTTTGTCAATGGCTTAGGTTTTCAAGTGGTTTAATGATGAAACTTATCTCTTTTCCGATTATTCTGGTCATGAATCTATAACTTGAACCGATTAAATTCTGGATTCTGTGGACATTTTCATCACTTCTTGCAGTTGAAGATTTTCCGCTGCAGTTCATCTTTAATTGAGTACTGACAATGCTTTGTGTCTAGAAATATGACGTCATCATGGAATTTGATGGAACTAATAAGATTGAACCACGGCCACACGGCAAGGACTTCAATGCCGCTGGCCCGATAAATGCTAATTTAACATGTGTTCGAAATTCTCGTACAGTAGGTGAGTCCAAATTTGCTTTTTGCGTCAGTTTACGTATTTAAAGTCAGAAGAAATTTTGCGATAGAGAACTTGGTACTGTGGTTGTGGTAATCTTCTATAATTAAATATTCAATATGTAACTTTACAAACTACATTTATTACAGATTGTTTTATAATTAATATTTTTTTATATACAAAATAAAGTCACACTTATTTGGAAAACATGCGTTCTTTTTACTTCACATTGTATTATAATTCAAATGTTAACACTTAATTTAATTGAATTTGTTGTTTTTTACAAAAAATCCTGCTCTACTAACTCGTCCATTGCACGAAAACAAATAATTCATACAAATGCAAATATCTAAGTATCCACCAACCTTTTCAACACCTTTATAAGATGCCTAACAAAATTGCGACAAAGTTCGTAGCCACGGTGCAAAGCCTTTAGCGTTTCATTTGAATAATATTACCTTTTAGTGTGCTAAACGGTTTTGTAGTGTGTACACAACACGGGCGTTGTGTTAGATTTGCAAATCATGGAGCGTGGGCGGCAGACATCCATTAATAAGTACCTTTATCCCCATTTTACAATCGGTTACAAGTGTGCCCATATTGATCGTGAGAATCATTGGCGTTACCGTTACATTTTTTTATATTTAAATAGCATTTTTAATATTAATTAATTTTTGACACGTCAGAAAAATAATACTTCTTAATGGTCGGCATTTTGATTACACATGCCTACAATAAAAAAACACTTTTTTGGTGCTAGGATTTTAGAACTGATTTTAGTTTCAGTTTTTCTCTGTCTGCTCTTCTTTAGATACATCCTCTTATCTATCAATGTTTTTTTCAATTCAATACAATCAAATATGGATTTTCTTAATTTATTATACAATGATATTTGCCCTATCGTCAGTCTGCCGTTGAGTTAGTTCCAGACAAATCCACCAGATGGCATAAGCATTGCCTTTCTGGTAACTGAAGTGACCTTCAACGCTTGAACTAGTGTTGAGTTTGGTAGACTTGAAAATGGTAAACTTTCTCCTTGGACAGCAAAATGGCTACACGAATTATCCTTGCTTCTTGTGGCACCCGGGATAGCAGAGACAAAACACACCACTTCGTTAGAAAAGAGTCGCCTAAGACAGAAAACATGGACCTTGGGGAAAATAAAGTCATTAACAACCCCTTAGTTGGACGAGAGAAAATCATCTTTCGTCTACTGCATATCAAGCTGGGCCTAATGAAGTAGTTTGTAAACGTTCTTGATAAGAATGGATCATGCTTTGTATGTATATATACATATATATATATATATATATATATATATATATATATATATATATATATATATATATATATATATATATATATATGTATATATATATATATATATATATATATATATATATATATATATATATATATATATATATATATATATATATATATATATATATATATATATATATATATATATTTCTAAACCATTCCGGGTGTCGATTTGTTGATACTGTAAAGACTCACGACGTTTCGCCAAAATCTCATTTGGCATTTTCAAATGTCGTCCGTTTCGACTGAAGAGTCCAACTGATCTTCAGTCGAACTTTGTCGTAATTTTGTTAGGCATCTTATAAAGGTGTTGAAAAGGTTGGCGGATACTTAGAAATTTGCATATGTGTGAATTATTTGTTGTCGTGTAATGGACGAGTTAGTAGAGCATGATTTTTTTTGTAAAAAACAACAAATTCAATTAAATTACGTGTTAACATTTAAATTATAATACAGTGTGGAGTAAAAAGAACGCATGTTTTTCAAATAAGTGTAACTTTATTTTGAATATAAAAAAAATATTACCTCTAAAACAATCTGTAATAAATGTAGTTTGTAAAGTTATATACTGAATATTTAATTATAGAAAATTACTGCAATCACAGTACCAAGTTCTATATCGCAAAATTTCTTCCGACTTTAAACTTCTTCGCAAATACCAAATTTGAACGCACCTACTGTACGAGAATTTCGAACGTATTCTTTCGATTTGAGATAACCTCATAGAAATAAATTTCATTCAAACATCTCTACTGCACGTGAAAGGTATCGCCAAAACCAAGGAACGCATGTTAAATTAACATTTGTGATCTTTCCATTCCCCTCTGTGCTACCCGAAGTTTTTGAATTGATTGCTATGTGAGTGTCCAGGTTTCACTTCCGTATGTCATAACGGGTAGGATGCACTGATCGAAGATTTTTCTTTTCAGGCAAAGTGGGAGTCTGCTCTTAAACACTCTATTGAGTCTGCCAAATGCCTGCCAGCCACATTTAACGCGTCGTTCCACCACAAGGGCGGTATCTCAAGATATATAAAGTGGTCTACAATCTTCAAATCTATTCCTAAAACTGAAATCCTTCTGTCTTCATCGAATTTTTCGAACATAACCTGACTCTTTTTCAGGTTTATTTTTAAGCCAAATGGTTCGCCAGCTCTTAGCAGTTCTTGTATGCGCCTTTGCAGCTCCTCTCGGTCTTGTCAAATGAGAACATCATTTCATCATATCATCTGCAAATCTAAGATGGTTTAAGTTTCAACCATTGATCGTTACACCATAATTTTCTCAATCCAATTTACGGAATACTTCTTCAATGTATACTATTCATTGAATAGTATACTATACTAATTGAATTATACATTGAATAGTATACTAATACTCACTTCAAGATCATCAAGGTGAATTGTGGTTGCGGCTCCATCATATATCGATCCTAGTAGGTTCACATATGCTTTGTCTGCCCCCTGGTATCCATTATGGCATGCTTTGAGATGGAGTCAAATGCTTTTTTGTAGTCGATAAAAGCCAAGCACAGTGGCGTGGTATATTCGTTGTGTCTTTCTATGGCCTTCTGTACAACCTCTATGTGATCTATTGTAGTGAATCCACTTCTGAATCCTGCTTGTTTCCTTGGTTGTGCGTCATTCAGTTTTCTTAATATTCTTTTAGATATTATCTTACTAAAATTTTTTTTGTAGTCGATAAAAGCCAAACATAGTGGCGTGGTATATTCGTTGTGTCTTTCTATGGCCCGTTGTACAGCCTGGACGTCATCTATTGTAATGAATCCACTTCTGAATCCTGCTTGCTCCCTTGGTTGTGCGCCATTCAGTTTTCTTAATATTCTTTTAGATATTATCTTACTAAAAACTTTATACCTTACTGATAAGAGGCTTATTGGTCGGTAGTTCTTTAAATCTTGCTGTGCTCCTTTTTTATGAAAAAAGGAATATTTCTGCATTTTGCCATAAGTCGGGTACTTTTTGTTCTTTGAGGCATTTTGAGTATAATTTTGCCAGTGTTTTATGTAACGTCCGATCACCAGCTTTTAGCATTTCAACAGTTACACTGTCCTTTCCTGGAGTCTTGCCGTTTTTCATCGATTCTATAGCATTTGTTACTTCCTCCACTATGATATCTGGCATTTTTCTTCCATGGGTATTGTTGGGAATAAACTGGGGATAACTGGGAATAAAATTTTCTGACAAACTCTAACATTTGAGTACGCGCCCTGCACAGTGTGCCATCCTCACGCATTAAGGCATAAATTTGCGATCTTTTGTTTCTCAGCTTCTGTTTAGTCTTTTAATTCCTTTATTTTCTTCCAGGATTTTTTGCACTGGCTGCATGCTGAACCGGCATCTGATACGTTTTCTTATAGTGTTGCAGAGCTCAGCGTACTCGACCCTGCCAAAAGGATTTCCTGCATTTCTCATTGTCCGTCGTTTCTTCATTAAATCAATGGTCTGACTAGAGATTTTTGTCTTTTTGTGACATTTTTCTTCCGGTGCTGTTGAAGCAGATGTTTGAAGCATATTGTTGGTGATTCCTTAACATTGAACGGATATCTCGATCTCCTCCGGATCTTGTACCACATCAAAGCGGTTTGACAAAGTAATCTCAAAATCGTTGCCTCTCTCCAGCAATTTCTCAGAATCCACTTTGCCCTTCTTTGACCTTACCATTCTTTCACGTTCTCTTCGACAATTAATCCTAATTTTTGCTCGTACCATTCGGTGGTCACTTCCAACATTAAAATTGTTAATAACAGTATTATTGCAAAATATTGTTTTGTCGTTGGTCATAATGTAATCAAATTCATTTGTGAGTCCAGATGGACTTTTCCATGTCCATTTTCTCCAAGTCCAAGTTCTTGTTCTTTAGAAAAATCAACCAATCTGTCACCTCTATTGTCTCGCTCACCAGTTCCATATGGGCCATTTGCATTTTCACCAGTTCTTGTTGTTTCAATTCTGGCATTAAAATCACCCATCAGGATTTTGTTCCTACATTTCTCCTTACATAAAAGCTGGGCCACATCATCATAAAATTCGTCAATTTCCTCATCCCTATGGCTTATAGTTGGTGCATAAGCTTGGACGATTTGAAACCTAAACTTTTTATTCAGCTAAATAACGCATTGGGCTAGTTGGTCAGATGTACTTTCAAATTTTACTACACTGTCATTCAACTTTCGATTGATGTGGAATTCAATTCCCCCACATCGTCCATTCTCCGTACCTCGGAGTCCATATGGTTCCAGTTATGTTGACTGAACTCTTCGCTCTTTCTTCTTGTTTCACAGAGCCCAATAATATCCCCATGTATGTTGTTAAGTTCGATTAACAGTTCTTGCCCTTTTCATAGTCCGTATATTTAGCGTTGCAATGTCAAAAGTCCAATGGCAGCCTGATTTAACCCGGTGATTCTTAGCACCCTCACCCCTGAGGCAGGTCTTCCCGCTGCCGTAGGTAGTTGCCCCTTGGCCTCCGGGGAACGAGGGCCGTGTTTGAGCTTTTACTGTCATATTGAAATACCATGTTGAAGGTATGGTCTGTAATCTGCCACGCTGGTCCAATGCGGGTTGGCAGATTTTGGATCAAGTTCGTGACAGTCACGAACCTCGCGACAGTAAGCACCGAAGATGCCAAATGAGATTTTGGCGAAACGTCTGCAAGCTCCCGACAGGGACCAACTCGACAACCGGATGTACTCCCAGAAAAAACTCAATACATATATATATATACATATATATATATATATATATATATATATATATATATATATATATATATATATATATATATATATATATATATATATATATATTCTCATCTTTACCAGTAATTTGGGAGTCCAATAAAAAACCTTGGATCACTATAAAAATTTTCCAGAATTGGTTTACCGAACATTTTTGTCCGTCTGTTAAACGTTACTGCGAATTTAAAAAACTAGAACCGAAAGTTTTACTTTTGATTGATAATGCTCAAGCCATCCAACGCTTTTGTCCGGCTTAACAACATTGGATTTCAGCAGAAGTGCTTTTTCTGCCACCAAATACAACTTCATTAATCCAACCAATGGATGAAGGCGTAATATCATTTTAAATTAACTTAATATCTGCGGTGGACATTCCGATAACTGAAAAATAATCCATTTAAAATGCATGGAAAAACTATCATGGATGCGGTAGATAATATCAATTTTTCCTGGAATGACAGAGAAACGTTTGAAAGGAGTGGAATGTATGGCCGGAGCTAAGCAAGGATGTGGACCAAGAGAATCCATTGTTAATATCGACGAAATTGCCAAGCAAACGAAACAGGTTTAAATAATATAAATGCACAGGATTTTGAAGAATTTTTGCAAGTTACAACTGGAGAAAATGTTTCCAAAAATGATCTTCAAGAATTAGTAGAAAAAGTGCACGAAGAAGATGAAATTAGTGTTCCTGGAGATGAAGAGCAAAAGGAACTTTCAATGGATTTTTTAAAGAAAATTTTAGACACTATAACGGACATTATGGATCAGTTTATAGAAAATGATTTAAATGTTTGAAACTTTTTAATGGTTGGATGTTAAATTATAGAAGTTCAAAGGCAAGGCGAAGTGTCATTGATGTGATGTCTTGCTACCGACAACTGGTTGTTGATTGAAACAGGAAAAGGAAAACGATATTAGATGACTTCTTCACTAAAAATCAAAGGAAGAATCGTCTTGAAAATAGTTTCACTGAGGTGAAATATCGATGAAAAGTTAGAAAACCGAAAAAAACGATTTTATAAATCATCCAATGAATTTGTATTAGGCCATTATTATTTCGTATCATCCCTGTTTAAACAAGAAATATTTTTTTCTTTGATCCCATGTTAAGGGCGCTTATGTTCTTTGGCATTTCGACCAACCATTTCTTCAGTTCCTCGAGTGGCCCCTCGAGTCGACGATTGCGCATCCAATTACCGAATTCGAGTGGTAAATACGGTAGTTTTTGTTTTTGTTTCGCTCGAGTGTTTGATTTTGATTGTCTGGTCGAGTGATTGCGCGCATAGTTTTTATAGATGCGTGTGAATCGTGGCTTTCGGTCTGTATCGAATTGCATGAGATAATTACTGATGCGTTTCGTGGATATTAAACATGTTGTTAACGTTATTAGTTGGCAAACTTGTTTTTAAAGGGTCATCTAAGTTCGGTGTCACAGCTTCGTACAGTAAAAATAAAGAATATAGTGGTATACACAGAAATGGAACGTTGCTTCCTTAATGCGTGCATACATTCAAGGATATATTTCTCGATAATACAGGTCAACAAATTTAAACTTTTTTGAGGTAACATTGATGAAAATAGGTGTATATGAAGTAGTTTGTAGTTCTAAATCCGAAAACATAAGCTAATTATCGTAACAAGTAAATTTTTTTTTTGTTACAGGGGGTCGGTGCTGGTATTTTTATATTATTGATTGATTTGTGCGTTACTTTGTGATAGTTCATTTTTTAAAAAGGAATAAAACAATTTTATATTTTGTTATCTATCACTTTTATTTTTAAACAAAATTTGTGTTACTATAGTTTCGTAAAACGACTTTACATTCTCAAACACTACTTTAAAACTCATTTTAACTAGTTTTAAAAACTAGTTTTAAGTAAACTTAGTTTAAATTAGTTTAGTTAGAAACTATAGTCACACAAATTTTGATTAAAAATAAAAGTGATAGATAACAAAGTAAAAAAAAAAAGATATTTTTATAATTTAATATTTGTTTAATATATATATTTAATATAACATGTAAAACGTGTTAAATCTATGCAAATTCTTTACTGAGGATTATGTGAATAAAAAATATATTACATGAGATGTCATTCAGTGGCAAATTCTTTCATTTTTTCCTCTTCTATAGTATCATCTGTTTATAAAAACCAGTACTAGTCGCCTAACATAGATGGGTTCCAGCGTTCCTGGTATCTTCCACCGTCCTGATATCCTGGTGAAACCTGTCCACTTATTCTTCGCTTACTGCACCAAAATTTTCCGGGAAAAATCCAAATGGGAGTTTAAAAAATGTATTTTTTAAGGACATGCGACATCCTAGTATTTCATAGGCTTTCAAGAGTTCATTTATGAAGTTTTTATATATATGTAGTTAAGCATGGAGTAATAAGTGATTAAGTTATTTCTTCTTTTTTTATGTCCAACATTTGTAACATATCTCTGGTGGTTTACCAATTGAGACAATGGTGTTTACCCTTTTTGTTTTCTTGCTTATCTAGCCCATCTTGCTTAAAATTTTGAACTCATTCGTTCTACGTGATCACTGCATTTTTCTACCATATTCTGACTCATCTATAGATTCTCAACTTAATTCTCTAACCTTTCAGATAACTGTCAAATCCGAGATCGAATAAAACTTGGCGGTTTTTACGCAAAAATTGTCATTTTGCTGGAGTTTTTTTCGATTTCCTCATGAGATGTGCAGCAGCTATCAATCAGATAAAATCTCACAGTTCAACTCGGTGATTACTTCCAGAGTCCTTTTTGTAGTATCTGACTGTGCGTTGCCCCGAAACAAAATCACTCGGTTTCTTTCCTTGCCAGCATAAGACCTTTCTTCCTCTAGAGCCTCACACACATCGGTTGCTGCTAATCTGGACAGCAATTCTACTTCATACTCATTCTACTCATATTCTCAGTTGTGATTTTTCTCGCTTGGGAATATTGGAAATGTTTAAACATGACTTGCGGTGTTACTACGAGTTCATGTCCAAGCTCTAGCAGAGTATGACAAGGATTTTGTTCCAGAAGTGCTTTCGAGTCTTTATCCTCCACTTTTATTGGCTATCTCAGACGTTTTGCATTCGAATTGTTGGAATCATTTCTTACAAGTAATACAAGTTTCAATTTCAGGACTTTCATATTTAATTAATTAAGGGTATTATCCCTACTCACACATCATGTGATTTTCTATTTTTAATTTTGCTAATATATGTTCTTTTCTTGGTTTCCTTCTTGATTTTCTTTCTGTAGTTCTTGATAGATGGTTTAATCAATGAAATGTTTTACCCAGATTTCTCGATCTATTGTATTCACCTCTACTTCATCATTGATTGATTTCTTTTCCTACCTATTTTCTACCTATGTTCCATATTATTCTTTGAGCACTATATAGATCATACTCCATTTTTTTAGAAAATTTATCTACTAAGTTTTCTTCAGTTGTTGATTCTACTTCTTATTTCTTTGAATCTCTTATATTCTTGCTGCGGTGTGTTTTTAACATTCAAAAATAAGTAGTCTAAATGCCTTGTATTTTGAATATTTTTGGAATCAAAGAAATGTTCCTTCTTAACTTTGAAATCTATTGAAAATAACCATTTTCATCTATATGCTTATTATAGATTTATATTCTTATTATATTATAATTACAACATTCTTATTTTTAATAATAATATTAAATTACCTGGTATCGAAAAATTATTATAATCCACAGCTTGGAGGATCAATGTGAACGATCTCTGTAAAAGAAAAAAGAATAAGAATTAGATAAAGTTAGGTCTATTGACGCTCTGTAAAGATTAGAAGCGGCCTCAAAAAGATGTTTCAAATTTTCAAAGGATGATCAATCTCTTCTCTTAATTAATATGATTTTATTATGGCGGAGAGGATATAGATAAACCATCCAGTGGCGTATCATGCTACTCTTATTAAGCTAACTAATAAATTAAAGATATGAAATAAAAGTTTTAGGATTTACACAATAATATTATTTTAAATTAATATTTATTGAACAATAATTATTATTCAGGTATAGAATATGTTTTTTATTAATAGTATCTGTTTATTTAGCCTAATAATATGACTTGTTCTATGTTGTATAGTGTGAGCTGGCACAAAATACGAGCATTCCCTTGCCGTTCGAAAATCGGATTTCTCCTCAACTCTAGTAGAAAATTATATCCAAACGGGTCACAAAATAGATTTCGCGAATGCCACAGTAATCGCACCTATATACTTTTACAAACCACGCATAATTCGTGAAGCAATTGAGAACCAAAAATGCCCAGACTGTCTAAACAAGAGGGACGACGGTCTTAGAGTTCCAAATACCAATGAAAACCTCTTATTTCCAAAATGCCCATCCAAACCCTTTCCAATTAAACGTCCACCACCCGTCTCACCCCCACCCCTCACCCGAGCGCTCCATCCACAACCTTGCCTATTAATGAACAGGTAAAACGTTCTTTTCTAGTCGTGAACCCTGGGGACTAGGCAGATTGAGGCCTCGTGGGAAATCAAATAGATTCTCTTGATAATGGCTTCAAAATGGAAGCCGAAACTTCCTAATTTTAAAAATCTAAAACGCGGTTCTATCCGTGAACTCAGTAATTCTAATTCTAAAATTCTATGTTACATCTAATACGATTACATCTGTTACATGTTACATCTAATATTTTCACGGATGATAGATAATGTTTCTAAATCATCCCGGGTGTCGATCTGTTCATTCTGTGAAGAGTCACGACGTTTCGCCAAAATCTCATTTGGCATTTTCAAGTGTTGTACGCTTTGACTGAAGCAGTTGGACGCTTCAGTCGAAGCGGACAACACTTGCAAATGCCAAATCAGATTTTGAAGAAACGTCGTGACTCTTTACAGAATGAACGGATCGATACCCGGCAATATATATATCTATATATATATATATATATATATATATATATATATATATATATATATATATATATATATATATATATATATATATATAGTTGTTTTTCACTTCTTCTTCTGTTTTAAAATAATTTCCATTTAAACAATTTTGGAGGTAGTGGAATAGATGGTAGTCCGAGGGTGAGACGTCCGGTGAGTAGGGTATGAATGGGGCAAAACATCCCAATTGAAAGATTTTTTATCAACAAAGGATCGCGCGAAAAGATTGGGTCTAGCAGATTTCTCTCACTAAGTTTGTGAAGAACCCACACTTTGAATTGGCAGACGTACCTAACTTTTTCAGATGTCAAAAACGGCCGATTTGCTAATATTTAGCGTATCAGCTATCTTGGTGCTCGGATCACCGGCTAGCATGACCTTTTTCCTTGATCAGAGATGGAAGGACGGCTAGAGTTAAGTCCGTCGTCCAGGTTAATATCTCCTCCCCTGAAACCTGAACCATGGTTTTCCCAATACTACCCTATCTGTAAAGGGCACAATTCTTGGATTTTATTTTTACCATTTTTGAAATAAAATAGTGTGGCGTAAATGCAAGTTATCTATCGACATTTTCAGTTAACTTAATGTAAACATTGTAAATACCACATGGATTTATAATATGCAAATAAATATTACTAATCCAACTCAGCTTTTTGTTTATAATCGGTGAAAAATCCCTACAAACGTTTAAGGTAATTCGATGTATCTATACAAGAAAAGAGCGAGATCTTACTTAAATTTAACCTATTTATATTATGTGGTTATACATCACGGCATATTCATAAATGCATCGAATTCAGCGACACGTCTAATATATGTACATGAATTAGGTAAACAAAAAAATTCTTAAATTTCATACAACGAAAATCACAGTTTAAATTTTATTTATCCTCCAGCCCTTTTTCGATTGTGAAGCTTTGACATTTGGCCTGCTAGGAAGGCCCTGCGGTATGGTTTCGTAAATTGGTAGGTTGAAGCTTGGTATATTGGTTTCGTATAATTGGATTTCATGGCCTCAAAAATCAGTAGGGTTCACTATTATAATATTCAAATATCATATTCCGGATTTTTACGCCACCCTGCGTATTGCTAGCAAGTAGTTTGGTTTCTTGTAACAAATTTCCTTGAACTGAATTTTTATAATACAATATCATCATTCTAATTTTATTTTAAAGTAATATCATTTGGCAGTGCTATTATAGTGAAGCATATTTCTATTATAGAAATATGCTTCAATTTACTTCATAGATGTACGAGGATAGAGTAAAACTAAGATACTTTTCCGATAGAACGCGTAAATATGATCACATTTCTGAAATTAGGTATAAAGGGTCTACCAGTAAGAATGATGGAACTTCAAAATGAAATAAAACATAAATCGCATAATCTCGGCCGCTAAGCGATGGTGCCATTTAGTGAAACTAACGAGTTGCTCGAACTTGGTGCAGCATGGTCGCGGTGGTGCGCCATCCTGTTGAAAATAAAGGTCATCCGCACGGATTTCATCAAATTCCGGGAAAAAAACTTCCAGCATGTCCTTGTAGTATTTGGTACTGATGGTAATGGTAGCTCCGCCTTCATTTTTAAAGAAATAAGGACCTATGGCTCCATGCCAAAATCCAAACTGTGGTCTTTTGCAGATGCAAAAAACTCTAATGTATATATGTGATTTGTATTCGTGATCATTAGATTCGCAGCAATACCGACAATTTTGTTTATTGACGAAGCCATTGTCCCAGTACCATCTTATACGGATACAAGCTTAAGTCCAACCTTAAAATTCGCCAGATTGTCATTGGCTCTTGCGAGCGGCGAGCAACCGAGACGTTGTTATTTTCGGCTAGACTTGCTTGAACAGCGGTAATATTCTTAATAGTTCTGGCTCTTTTTTTTTTTGTCATACAGGCACCACACTATCGTGCTGAGTAAACTCACTTTCAAATTTTCTAATAACACGATCAATAGCCTGTTCAAAAGGACCACCACGTCGAATACAGTTGAGTAGCACGAGGGGATCGCAAATCTGCGTAATAAAACTAGACAATTTCCAAACGTTCTTCTAACGTGAAACGAACCATGATTTAATTGCAAAGCTTTTGGAAAATAACTGACAACACATGTCAAAAATCGGCAAACAAATATGGCCGCCATGAGCTGTCAAAGTTCCATCCTCTCAAATAGTAGACCCTTTATATTAACAGTTTTCGAAATCAGATAAAGTAAAGAAATCGAATTTCGTGGGTTGATTAAACATTAAACTTTTCGCGTGGAAAAATTATCGTGCAAACCGAATAAATTTTGAAAAAGTATAATGGAGATTCAGCGTGAGTGACGACACGACTGAGGAAATGGTCAACAAAATCCATGATATCGTGTTCGCTGATCACAGAGTGAAGGTTAGATAGATTGTAGCGATGATAAAAATCTCGGACGAACTCGTAGGGAGCATCCTATATGAACATTTGGAAATGAGAAAGCTATCGGCACGATGGATGATGCTTTTGCTTACTGCGAAACAAAAACGGAATTGAGTAATCACTTCATAGCGATGATCTTGTTTGTATCGAAAATTTAATATAATCCTCAGCCAGGAGAATCTCAGTAAAAATGTATAAGTGCAATCTGGAATTCATTATTCAAGAAAAAGTGTTGTTTCACCACGACAATGTAGGCGCCCATTTGTCCGCTGTTACAGCATCGAAATAATTTGTCATTTTGCGCTACGAATTAATGCCCCATCGATCCTATTCTCTGGACGTAGCTCTCTCCGGGTTCTTTTTCTTTCTAAATATCAAATGTAGAGATCATCGCAAAACAGATTTTGCAGAGTATATCGAATTAAAATAATTTCATTATCATTAGGCGAAGTATATTAAGCTAAACGAAGACTACGTTGAAAGATAACTCGATTTTCGATCAAAAAACCAATCATTTAAATTTTGAATGAATTTTGAATGAAAATGTAACCCCAAAAATAATCTAAAAATTACTCTGGGCCATTCAGTAGTTATAATGATCTGCCACTGGCAACCAAAAATAATAATTATTAAACTTATCGACCCACTGACATTCCGATATTTGATATTTCATAATCTATCGTCTTCCTACTCGAAATGTCATCACAGGAAATGGCTGCTACGCTGACGAGTTTGGACTTCGCCTTTTATCTGCATGTTTCGAAATGCATTCATTGAGTTAGATTTGTCGCAGAATATGACTTTGACCACTGGAGGAAGAAGACGTATCAAATGGACTGGTCGTCTTTCTCGATAGTGCAAACTCGTACCCATAAAAGCGTTTTGATGTATTCGAATCTTATCTGGTTCTTTAAATTAGAGGAAATTGCTCGATATGCCTTGTTAACTGGTTCTCGTACCGGGGTAAATTGAAAAGTTCCTCTTTTCTGCATTAAAAGTTAATGTTAATGAAATATAAGTTAATAAAGATATAAATCTGAAAAATATATATGCTAATTAAAATTTATCATTCTTCAATATTATGATTGCTTATTTATTTGACTTTACAGTGCGTTTTTTCGTATTATAATACGAAACTGTAAAGTCAAAAATATATATATATATATATATATATATATATATATATATATATATATATATATATATATATATATATATATATATATATATATATATATAAGTGTATATATATATATATATATATATATATATATATATATAAGTGTATATATATATATATATATATATATATATATATATATATATATAAGTGTATATATATATATATATATATATATATATATATATATATATATATATATATATATATATATATATATATATATATATATATATATATATATATATATATATATATATATATATATATATATATATATATATATATATATATATATATATATATATATAGGGCCTAACAAAGAAAACACAGTTTTTTTGGTTCAAAATTAGCTTTATTCATCAACGTAATCTCCATCAAGAGCAACGCAATCATTCCAGCGCCGCTCTAACATTTCAATACCACTTTTGTAGAATGATTTATCTTTTGCCTCAAAATAGGCCTCAGTTTCAGCGATAACCTCTTCATTCGTGCGAAATTTCTTACCGGCGAGCATTTTTTTCAGGTCTGCGAACAGCCAGTAGTCGCTGGGAGCGAAATCTGGCGAATACGGTGGATGTGGGAGCAATTCGAAGTTCAATTCATGTAGTTTTGCCATTGTTTTGATTGACTTGTGACACGGTGCGTTGTCTTGATGAAACAAAATTTTTTTCTTTGCCATATGCGGTTGTTTCTTCCAATTTCGGCCTTCGAACGCTCCAATAACGCTGTATAATATTCAATAGTCGATGAATATTACACCACGCATATCCCAAAATACCGAGGCCATAACCTTTCCAGCCGATTGTTGTGCTTTCGGGCGCTTTGGACGAGGTTCACCAGTTGCTGTCCACTCAGATGACGATCGTTTTGATTCCGGAGTGAAGTGATGGATCCATGTTTCATCCATTGTCACATATCGACGCAAAAATTCCGGTTTGTTACGTTTAAACATGGCCAAACACTGCTCAGAATCATCAACACGTTCTCGTTTTTGGTCAACAGTGAGCAAACGCGGCACCCACTTTGAACAGAGCTTTCTCATAGTCAAATGCTTATGCAATATAAAGCCAACACGTTCTTTTGATATCTTTACGATGTCAGCTAACTCACGCACCTTCACTTTTCGATTATTCAAAACGATTTTGTGGATTTTTTTTATGTTTTCTGGTGTTACCGACTCATTTGGACGTCCACTGCGTTCTGCATCATCGGTGTCTCTACGACCACGTTTGAAGTCAGTAAACCAACGTTTTATTGTTGTTTCTGATGGAGCGGAGTCCCCATAACACTTTTCAAGCCATTGCCTTGCTTGAACGGTATTTTTTCCCATCAAGAAGCAGTGTAAAATTAAAACACGAAATTGTTTTTGATCCATTGTTTTGAAAATAACAAAAGTAGCGTCACTCTTAGCACAATAACTCACAAACTAATGAATAGAATATCATGAAATTTTAACAGCTGTCTTTGAAGGTTAGTATTAACTGAAAAAAAGGCGACTGCAATAAAACTAGCGCCACTATGTGTTAGGCCCGGGACTTTTCAGCCCATGTGTTCATTGTTCAGCCCATTGTGTCATTCCGGGCGTCGATTCGTTGATTCTGTGAAGAGTCGCGACGTTTCGCCAAAATCTCTTTTGGCATTTTCAAGTGTTGTCCGCTTCGACTGAAGAGTCCAGTAAAGAGAAAGGCAGAGCTACACCCAGAAAAATCTGGCAAGAAGAAGTAAAAAATGCGGCAGAATTGTGCCTGTTGTTAATACCTGTTGATTTTCTTATTCTTATATTCCTAATTTCGTCAATTTACTAGATAAGGGTTAATTTGGAACGTTGTAGTGCGTCAAATTGTGTGATACAAGTATTCTTCCTGAGACAGAGATGGCGCAAATATTATGAAATGACTATGATAAATAGTAAGTATGATTTGATTGATGGCGTGCTGTGAAATTTCATATGCGTGTGTTTAGTTGCTTGTTTGTGGCGACTGAGTAAAACAAACATTTAATTTAAAGAGATTTACCACTAAACAGCGAATCACGTTTTTCAAAGTTCACGACGCACGTTTCGCTAACCATGTTAGCATTATCAGCAGATGATTTAATTTGAATCTGAAATCTGAAAAAAATATGGGATGATTTGATCTGAGATTAAATCATCTCCTGATAATGCTAACATGGTTAGCGAAATGTGCGTCGACAACTTTAAAAAAGTGATTCGGTGTTAGTGGTAAATCTCTTTAAGTTTAGTGTTTTACACCGAAGGTTCCAATAAAAAAATTAATAAAATTGATGCTCGAGCTCCTATAAAGTACTTTCTTGTACTTTGAGGGTTTTTTAATGCGCTATAAAATGACCGTCAATAAAATAATTTAGTCGGAATTATTTTGAACACACATTTTTTTTGAAATTAGAGCGGAATATAATCAATTTATTCTAAATATTCTTCAAACATTTTCTAAGCACTAATAATAGAATATCATATTTTACACTCAAGATACAGTTTTCTTCTATAAATTAAAAATATGTAGATTCGAAGAAAAAACACATTTCTCTAGAATTCGTACTGATAGTTTTTCTATGTTATGGTGTAACATAAACTTAAAATCCCCTCAAGATATCTACAGTAATCTTTTCAGGTCTGTTTTTTTTTTTAAATCGATTTTCACTATTAAGTGAGACCTGCCTCCCATTTAAAGGCAACGTTTCGCCACAAACGTGACATGGTTTCACATTCTTCACGAGCATCAATCGTTTGACAAAAGTTTTTATTTGCATTCGTCTACATTGCCTCAGCGAAAAAAAATATCGTAAATTTTATTACGTAATTGTTAGTTCTGTCATGATAGCGTTCAGTATACACGTTTATATGTTTTTTTATTATTTATTAAGTTAGCAACGTGAGTTTTATATAAGTAAAAAGGCGTAAATATATATAGATATATATATATATATATATATATATATATATATATATATATATATATATATATATATATATATATATATATATATATATATATATATATATATAATAGACTAAATAAATATTTACATAAATTATTTGCATTTCTTTTTGTCTTAATAAAATACCTACAAATTTTCCTACTGTACATGATATAAATCATGTACAGTACAGATTCCAGGACACTTCGAAAAACAACAGATTTTGTCGGGACGAGTGTTGATTGTTGAATTTTAAAATTTTTCAGTAATTCAGTATGCTGTAATGTGTTTTTAATTTTTAATATCAATGTGCGATTATCGTTACAGTGATGGCAGCCGTAATGGCACTCGGGTCGTAGGTCACGAATGGGTTGCTCAGGTACGTCAATAGGGCGCCACCTAGTTCTTCAGAATTACTAAACATAATTATAAACCCTGAAATTGATAAAATATGTATTTATTTTTGTTAATACAGCATTTCGTTTCTCACTCTATTTAAGTAAACATGGATTAGGCACTGTACTTCTGAAGAAAGACGTTTAATTTTGTAATTGAGAAGATAAAACAAATCTTACGCATTTATTACGAATGCATTCAAATGGTCATCATGTGTAATTGCTAAAGCTCTGAAATAATCTTATTTGACCCAAACATAACCAGAAAGGAGAGACCGTCTAAGAGAAACGATTAAAAAAATAATCGTATTTTATCCGAGGCTTCGAAGGATCCTTTTATTGCCTCTGTCGCTATAAAAAAAATCTTGATCTAAGCATCAGCACCAGAACCATAGGCCACTCTATACAACAGAAGAACCTATATGGTAGAGTGGTCAGGAAACTAAACAGAATATAAACCAGCGGTTAAAATGCGCAAAAAGAAACTGCAGTGAAGATTTTCTACGCTGGAACTGGAACTGGCAAAGCATTCTTTTTAGCAATGAAACCAATTTTTTTTTATTCTGCTGGACGTATTAATGAAGAATTGAACCCAGTTTGGGTACAGTGAAGCTTGGTGGTGGTAACATCAAATTATGGTAGTGCGTTTCATATAACGGAGTTGGACCAATATTTTGGATATAAGAAAATATGATAAAACAAATTTACTTAGGAATCTGAGAGACAATTATGCCACCTGACGCTGAACATAATTTACCTTTAAATTGTGTCTACCAATTAAGATCCCTAATATACGGCTCGAGAGGAAACATATTGAAGTAATTTTCACAGTTGCTGGATCTAAATTTGATCGAGAATCTTTGGATATATATATATATATATATATATATATATATATATATATATATATATATATATATATATATATATATATATATATATATATATATATATACATACATACAAACAAGAAGACATTATTGCAAGAAATCCAGACAGCTTGGTTTTTAATGCCTGTCGAAGTATGCCGACATCTAATCGATGCTATACCAAGAAGATGTCAATCAGTAATTAAGAATAAAGGACATGCTACAAAACTCTCAGCTTCGATAATTATATAGACTAAACAGTTTTGGTAAATTTTTTATGATTTACGAAATGTTTCTCAAATATCTCAATAAATACCAACGTATAATTATGAATAATGTAATTGTTTATATTTAGACTACTAACATGTATGCCTTACAAATGCTCCGTAAATTCATTCTAGAAAATTAATATTGTCTTAGAAATAACGTAAAAATGAATTTAAACAAAGTAAGGCTCTATTTAATAAGGCTCTGCTACTCTTATTTTATTGGTCACCACTGTAAGTAACAAAAGTATTTGTATTTTTTCTTTTGTTTATAAATAAAGGATTATATCTCAATCTTCAGAGATTTAATCCAATTTCAGCTTTTTGCTCGGATAAATAATCAATCCTTCTTCAGTATTAAAGTGATTCTACTGCGAAATATTTTGTTCGGTTTTTTGCAATATCGTTAAAATAAGTGAAATAAGACGCGAAATAAGGGCAATTTTGAGATATTATTTTAAAAAAGGCTTCAAAGCGACTGATGGTGCTCGCGAATTTGCGAAGTAGGGAGCGATGATGTATCAATCTGCACCGCTCAGTTCTGAGTCAAAAATTTCTGGGAGGGGGACATGAGTCATGAAGATGAGGGAATATCAGGTCGTCCACGGTCTCTCAATGTCGACGTTTTAAGAGCAGACTCATCGTGTTACCAAAAGGAATATAATTACTGGATCATAGATGGGTTGGGGTCATCAAAAACATTATTTTTTTCCCACAGTTCTGCTCATGACATGCATTTTTCAGCGAGAGCCAATCGGGCTAATTTGTGACAATTTAATGCTGGTTTACTTTTATATTTTATTTATTCTTACAACATTTTCAGACTCTTTAATAATTTTTGAATAATTTAATAATAATTATTGAAATTATTTAATAATAATTTTTGAATATTTCTAATTTTTGTTGCACTTTAGATTCCTCAGTTATTGCTTTTGCAGTTTTACATGAATTGGAAGTAATTATCAAAATAAGTCTTTTCTTTTTCTAGACAGAGCAAGTGGTCTCCTAGTTGAACGATGAATTCCGCAAGTCTCCTCGAACCGAATCAAAAATAAACTGAAATAATTGTTTTTCTTCGTCTGAAAACCACTAATTTTTCTCATAATGAATGACAAATTATATTCTATACAAATCGACAAGATTTAACTAATGAATAACTAAACTAAATTGATCAATTTTGATAAAATCTCTGGAGGATTAAGAAATTTTAAATATATATAGGTGTGTCTTATATTTTGACGCGCAAAAAAGTTAATAATTGATTTATATTCTGATTAAGGTCAATGAAACCTTTTCCAATATTGTAACTTGTATTTAAAATAAATAAAAAAAAACTAAAAAAGAATAATAAAACTTAATTATATTAAACATTTTTGGAATTTCAATGCTGCGTCTAACATTTTGACACTGAGTTACACTCAGAGTTCGATAGAAACATAAAAATATACAGCACCCGTAAGTAAAACCCGAACGATTTTCAAATATATAATTAAATGGTTATTATTTTAAAAATAATTTTTTTAAGCTTAAAAATGTAGGTTAAAAGTTTTAATAAAAAAAATACGAACCTGTGAATTACAATAATAATTTTCCTAGCGATAAAAATCACTTTGCTATAAAATAAGTTTTCAATCTATCAGCAGACTAATTATTCGACCATCACATTTGCAAACTAATTAATACCAAATAAAAGTTATTATCGTGGTTTTACGATATACATTTATTAATTTGATATTGTTATAAATAATTTTACAGCTACATAAAATGCGGTAAAATTTTAATGGGTTCAATAAAATATTAGTTTAATGACCTTTTGGAAAGCGCAATAGGATAAGGTGAGGTCATGATACGTTTACATTCAGATACTCATTTAGTCAATTAGTACGGCTGAATTATCAAGTTGCAATAAAAGCCAACCACATATTTTTCCATATACATCACTATAATTATCGAGATTTTGAAATTTTGATTGAATGTAATTGTAACTCCCAATTACTGTGGGAATGATTTTAACAATTTGAAATAACTAATGAAATATCTTCAACATTTTATCATTATATTTATAAGGAAAATGTTAGTTAATGGAGTAAATGGACTTTAGAATAATCAACATTTTTCAATAATGAGGAAATTTAGGATATTTTCAAGGATCAAGGATAAATACTATAAAGAATAGAGAGATAAACACTATAAAGAAGAACTATAAAGAATACATGGAGAATACTGGCATAGATACCATCGAAAAAAATGGCGAATATCGAGAAGTAAGAGGGAGGATGATCTGCATGAAGCAATGGCATCTCGAAAATTCGAGTAAGATATGTGTCACGTCAAAAATAATTTGAAACTAGGGACGGAGAGTCGAAACTGTAGAAATCAAAGAAATATACGAACAGATGAAAGAGGCATTCATAAAACTGCATTTGAATCACTGGGGATGATGGTGACCAAGATGTCAATCGGTAAAAACGTCGGTGGAATAAAAGAGGGAGAGAGAATTTGGGGAAAGAGCCGCATAAACTACTAAGGTCATATCGCGGCATAAACCAAGAATGCATTTTCAGAACCTCGTAATTCTCGTGGTAGACTTATCTAGGACCCGAATATAACACATTTTTCTGTTTATAACAAGACAAAGCAAACTGCAAATGTAAACAAGGTTAAGTGTTGGGTAAGGAAAAACTGCGTACATAACAAAGGGACAGTAATAAATGGAAGAATAATTGGATGGATTATTAAAACATGCACATTGGTATATTGAAAACGATGTATAAACGTGAATATGAGGTAAATAAATAAGATATGAAAATTAAGGTTACAAACACAGCTAATGAACACAGACTTACTGAGACAGTTGTATAACGTACAGCAAGTAGATATGGCTATCACAATTAGACTAGAAATAATTCACTAGATTCTATGATACAAGTTCGTCAATCTGAGGAAATTCAAAACAATTCAATATTTGATTCCGTTAATACTTGAACTAGATCGCTTCCCAAACCGCAGAAGACCCTGAGGTGATTCAACTTGTTGCACTTCACCACGACATGACTCACCGTAGGAGGAGCTTCACATGGATCGCACATAGGGGGATACTGTTCTGTCCACTGTCCATCCACTGTCACATAGGGGGATGCTGTTGTCCATCAGATAACCCTGGGTGAATCTGCAATGTCCTCTTAGTCTATTCCATGCAATGAGCTCAGATCTTTTGGAGAAAGTGAGGAGGAAATTTGTAAAAAATACTTTGAAATTTGTAAATATAAAAATACTATTTCTGACATTCTTGAAGAATTCTGTAGGTGTGAAAATATTAAGCATGGGGAAACCATCGATAGGGTTAGACAGTGAGTAACCAATGGGAGAGTGAGAAGATAATTTTACAGGCATCTGAACGCAGTCAAAGAATAGGAATATATCAGCCATCTTGACAAGGAGGACGATGAGATGTATTTCAATGCCTCTCTGATGGCCAGGAGATGTGAAGACAATACGGTACAGGAAGGGTGTAGTTTAAAGCCAAAATATGCGTTTGTAATAAGTACTGAATATTATTGTGATTACAGTTTGAGAGACTAATCATGGTTTGGTTTAAAAACTTCCAACACGTTTATTAATCGAAAATGTATTATTCTGTAGCATGATAATGCAAGACCTCATAATGGCAGAATCACCGAAGAAAACATTGAATAGTTGGGTACTTAAGTACTTCCTAACCCATTGTATTCTCCTGTGCTGCGCTATCAGATTACCATGTTTTCGGATTAATGGCACGTTCTCTTAATGAAAAAAAAACCTTATTGCGACAGCTATTAAAACTGCACTCAAGGAATATTTGACTTCAGCACCACCTTCATTTTACAAAAGTTTGTCAGGTAGATTGGAGAAGATTGTCAATAACGATGGAGATTATATTGAAGATTAAAACTGCATTAACTCTTAAAAAAAATAATATCTTGCATAGTATCAACAAAAACGACCACCACAAAACGACATTACCTAAGGGTTCCCTCGAAATAAATGGTAAAATTATTAAATCACCAATCGAACAGCTATGATAAGAATGAACATTTTAAGCAAACATGTGTAAAAGCATATTTGGCAAATATTAATTGGTTATTACTTAACGGATAAACTACAAATAAACTAGTGGATATTGTTAAAACAATTTGTGAAAAGCTACGAATCACGTGAACTATCAGCGAACATCGATGTGACAACATCGCAAACCAACGGTAAATAATGTTATTTCAACATTACAACAAAATTATTTGATAGTTTGTAAGAGCGTGTATTTAAGTTCCATTTAAAACCAAATATGTATTCTGAATATTTATTTTAATAAAACAATTTTACTAATTTCAACTTTGATATTAAACGATAATAATGTGTAAGTTTTCCTTATTTTTTGTAACAAAACAAACCAAATTTATGCTGAAACTTATGGAATGAATGTCTATAAAACTATTACATTTTATTTTTAAATAATGCCTTGTACATAAAACAAGAAACTGAATTTTTGTTAAATTATTTTATATAGGGTGATTTTTTAATGCGTCCGAACTAAATTCAAAGTTAAATTCAAATAAAACAACAACCAAAATATATGCCTTTAAACTATTTATTTTATATGAAATAACATTCAATGGCAATAAGGTTTGAAAATAATTTTGGACAAATGTTCGTTGCGGCTACTTCTGACAAAGCGCATTTTGTTAATCCAATTTTTAAAGCAATTGGGGTCGTATATACATAATTATCCTAGTTATGTTGGCCTCCAAGGCATAAGTGGTTGGTGATTTATCGGCATAGACACAATATTTAACATAACCCCAAAGGAAATAATCTAAAGGTGTCAAATCACATGGCTATGGTGGCCAATTAAATAGCCCGTTCCTCGAAATAATTTTCTTATCGTATTGTTTCTGCAATAAATCGATTGTTGCGTTGGGTGACATATGGAGCCATCCTATTGGAACCATGTCTTTCCAGATTAATACCAATTGAATTCGGAATTAAATATTCTACGTAGTGGAATAACAAAGTCGAACTTCCTTCGAACGGCCGCGAATTGAGAAATTTGAATCTGCATCAACACTGCCCGCAACAGCGGCGATATTTTCTTCGGAACGCACTTTTTGTCTTGTTTTTGTGTTAATATCGAGCAGCGTTAAATGCGTTTGGAATTTGACGATAATTTGGTGAATACATTTCGAAGTTCAAATTCACGAAGTGCTTTTTAAGTTTGTCGTACAGAATACTGATTTTGATAATAAATTCCAAGCAGTTATTATATTAACAATATTATATAAATAAGTTTAGTTCTTTCCGTGAAAACTAGATGGCAGTATTTTAACAACTATATTTTCTTTTCTATATTTTGGGCTTTAATGGCAACTAAACTATAGACCTCATCGATTAACGATAATTTATTATCAGTCAGTAACCTCGAATGGATAAAATATAGTTTCACATGATCATAAACCCATACGGACGTGGATCAAACATCACAAATTATCCGAAATCTCCGCGTCCTCGGCAGGCGCACTAGATCAGCTGGATACGATGTACGGTCGCCTAATAAATCCATGTTTAATGATACCGACGTACTATGCTGGAAGCTACCGGCCAGCTTGGTAACTGAAAATAAATCGATCGACGTTCGACCGTCAATTGATCATCAATCAGAAAAATGAACTCCGACAGATCGGTTATTCGATCAAATGGCGTTGCTTTGTGTGTGTGTGTTAGTTTTTTTCAAGTCTTCCTGCGTGTACCGCTGTAGTTACAGGACTGATTATTTATTGAATCAGTGATCGATCGATACGGAGATAAACATCTAAGCGGGAGTAAAATTTATATAAATAAATAACTATTTCTTTAATGAATCGAAAGCCGAGAAAGTTGTCTTATTGCATTAGAGCGAGACCTTTAGCAACTGGGATGAACATGAACAATTTATTATACTTTCTTCATTGTTTATGTTGATTTCGAAGCTGTAAATTGCTATTAATAATAATACTAAATGCTAGTAAAAATCATTCATTGTATTATCTCTTTCGTGGATCTCAAATTTTGCTTTTTTTTCTTAAACTTTTTATTCCATTGTTCTCTGGTTTATATTAATTTTCTGAACACCCCGTACATATTAATCTTTAATCTGGTTGATAGATTTCTTCTTCTTCTATCGCACAACAGCCTTTTAAAGAATCTTGGACCATACCACCACAACAGTTCATATCTTTTGTTACAAATTCCGTTAATCAAAGAAATCGAAGAAAAAACATTTTTTATTCTGAATTATTCATGTCATATTTCAACCTGCTTTATTTATGTACCTTCTTAAGAGCTATTAGGTCCATTTTTTGGAAAAGTTGTTATTTAAATTGGAGTATGCTTCTGTGATTTGGAAATCTAATGAAGCGTTAACAAAAATTTAGTTTCTTTAGTTGTCTTATTCAAAAACTCGTACATAGACATATGTTACAACGTTCCAAATATAGTAAGTACACTTTCATTTTCGTAAAAACAGGTCAAATAATTCACTAATTAGATGTTTGAACATACATAATAGAAAACAACAGTTTTCCCATCATTTCTTTTCTATGGATATTGTTAAGTTTATAAAAAAAGGATACAGACTTATATATTTTCAATAAATTATTTATGATGATCGTTTGAAAAGTTTTCGACCCTTGCAATACCCTCAGTATAATTGGATTTCTGAATATAAATTATAATCGATTTTTTTAGTTTATTTTAAAATTTTAACATAAATAATATTGATAATCAATGCGAAAAAAGTTTTATAATTAATTATAAATAGATTAAAATTTATAAAATTAAACAAAATCATGTGGTTATGAAAGCGCGACGGTTGGCTGCCATGTTTGTGACATAAGTACTGTCAACCGCTTCTACCTGTGTACATACTGTCAACATTATTGAAGTTTAGTGCAAAAAAAATGACGGTTACTAATTTAATGCAGTAACGTGGGACAAAGGGTTTATAAAGGTCAATTCTGATAATATACCTGTTGTGGATATACTCATGCTCACAGATTTTCTCAAAAATGACATTCGGTTCAACTCAACTGAAGTTCGAGATGCTAAAGCATCATTGTGAGTTTTTTAAAAAATATAATCACATTATAACGTAAATTTAAATAAGAAACAAAATATCTCTATTAAATATAATTAGGGTGTCACGCAAAAGTCAAGGCTATAGATTATGCGGTAAAAATGGCATTTGCAGGGTGAAAGGATGTGTATGTCCAGAACAGACGGAGTAAAGTTTAAGTTCGGAGTAAAGTTTATGCAGTTACCTTAAAAACGCGCCGGTTGCGTTGGCGGTAGAGCGGCGGCTTGCCGCTGCTGTGCCAAAACCGGATGGGCACGGTAGTTGGTTCGATTCCAGCGCTCGGATGGTTGTTTTTCTTTATTTCTTCTGTCTGTATTTACTTCCTTAAATGTTTGTGATTGTTTACCGGCAAGAGTGTAAAATCCGACAACGAATTACCCCTCTGTCAAGCCAGTTAAAGGCTGGGTAAGGCCAGATGCCTTCTGAGGTGAGGTGTTCTACGTTGATCACTCGCCAGTCGGTAGGCTGCCTGATATACTAATGGGCAAGCACAAAGCCAAGGGTTGATAGCTGATGGTTGATTGGTGATGGCTGATGACCGTGGTTCGGAATCCACGTTAAGCTGTAGGTCCAGTCCGTTAAATTACCTCAGTTGCTATTGCGCCTCAACCGTAAATCCTTTCCTATTCCTTAATTATTAAATCATTTTAAATTGTTTATTGAAACTTTTTTATTATTACGATATTTTTGTTGGTTCAGATTTGGAGTTAGTCTTCTTAAAAATCAGTGGCGGCTCGTGGGGTTTTAAAGTGGGAAGGCATAGAAGAATATAGTGCTGCTGAAGATTTTTTCTTTTCTCATTTTTACTTTTCGGGTCATTGAAACCCTATACAGGAGGTGAACTAGAAAAATGAGCTAAAGGAAAGAAACTGAACGGATATAAAATATGGTGTTTTGCTCTGAAAAATTGTTTACTGTGATAAATGCTGCGGCGCCCCAACGCCTTCCTTCACTAGCCGCCACTGCTAAACATTTCTTAGATCCAACTCTATGTGTTATAGTTATATGCTGATATTCAATATATTATTACATTAAATACTTACATTGAAATGATCTTCCCAACAGAAAAAAAATGATGTTGTTTTAGGATTAATGCGTCGTGCTGCTTGGAATTATCGATTTTGATGTTTAACATCTTGTTAAACATTTAAAAACATTTTTTCGGTAGTTGTTTTTGTAGCATTCGTACAAAATAGTACGAAACAAGCACGATAAATTTTTAGATTTGACATTTTCAATAATTTTATCAATACACTGATGATAATGACAAGAATATGTTGATAAAAGGAAATAAACATTGTGACGTCATAACTGCTTGTGGTTTTTCGGGAACTGTCGGAGTGTCATCGGTACTAGGTTTAAAAATATATTTTCAATTTGATTTAGGTTTATAATTATAAGGAAAAAAAAAAGTTTCGTTATAAAACTTATATATGATCTTTCCATTTGTGACATTTTTTTTCAAAACCCCAATTGTTCAAAACTTGTTCGGTGATTTGTTCAACTCTACAAAAGAAGCGGTTGTATCATTCTTCACCTTATCCTTTAAAGTGAATTCTCGTCTAGTGAGCCATTTATTCATGTTTTGGAAGAAGAGGTAATTTTTGTGAGCGAAATCTGGTGAATACAGCCCATGTTGAGGTATTTTGAAGCGTAGGCCATGAAGTTTTGCAGTAACGACCCGCCGCTGCAGTAATTAGCGTCTTTCAATTAGTCCATTAGCGATACTCTTACTTTTTGTCAGGTAGTCTATGATTACAATACCATGAGAATCACAGAAAACCGTACCCAGGGTTTTTTCTGCAGATGCTACCACCTTCACTTTCTTTGCCGCATTTTCATCTGCCTCCGCTCATTATTTGGACTACTTCTGTGTCTCTGGCGTGTAATGGTGAACGAACTGTTATAAAACGTCGAAGAAACTTCAAATAAGTCTAAACATGCTTGAGAAATATTCATTCGAATGTGTCTTTGGTTCACTCTCAACAATATATCCATTGAGCAGAAAGCTTTTTCATAACCAAAATATCATGTAAACAGTAGTGGACACGGTTTATCGAGATGTTTTACAATGACAGCAAGCTCGCGTACCGCAGTCGGCGGTCATTTAATATGGCATCACTGATTTTTGTGATGATTTTCTCGATCAGAGAGGTTTTTGGGTGTTGCGAGCTCTCATCGTTTTCAGTGGATGTACGACCACGTTTAATTTAATGCCAAATTATTAATTACGGACAAATATTATTGTCATTTGGTCATAGTTGTGTAATCGCTGTGCCGCCCGAAAACTTTTCGAATGACTCTCGTAAATTATCACAATGTAATCAAATAAATTTGAGAATTTAATGAAACAAGCAACGTGATTTTCTCGGTACGGATTATCTACTTTCTGCAACTTTTTATGTTTAGTTGGAAAACGGCGGTTTGTGTGTCTAAGGAGAAGACGAAGAAGAAGCAGTTAGTCCATCCCCTCGTTCATTATTGATGGCTCTCTTCAGGCCGCAGATTCTCAGCACAGTCGTGACGATGTTCTTCGTTTTTCTGCATCCTCTTCGTCGGCAAGCGCTAGAAAAGAGGCGCACCGCTGCGAGAAGATCCCGTAATATATGCTGCCGTATGTTCGATGTCGATATTTTATTATTCTACCGGGGGATCTTCGAATAATAATCGGCATATGTGGAGATTGACCTTAACTGGTTTGCTTTTAACAAAATTTTTTAATAGTTTAACAATAATTCCGAAATATAAGTAATTTCCGACTTTTATTTAATAAAATTTTACTCTTTAGATCCATATATTTTTTCCACTCTATAGCTATATTAAATAGTAACGTGAAACATACTATCATAGTTGACAATTCTAAAAAAACTAACCAAAAAAAAAACAGCTGTGAAACTAATGGTAAGAGAGACATTTGAGGGATTACCTCTTTTTGCCTAAAGCTCGGAAAATAATTTATGTAGCTTGAGGAAGCTTGGAAAACCATTAAGAATATTATCGTACTATTTACCAGTAGTACAAGCACTTTAGTGATGGTAGAGAAGTAGTTGAACATGAACCTCATTTAGAAAGACTATCTGTGATTATCTACTGATTTATCGCCAATTAAGTATTAGATTGTGGCAAAACAATGCATGGTTCTTACATCACGATACCGAACCATCAAACATCGCAATAATTATTTGTCAATACTTCGCTAAAGTCAAACAAACACCGTTCCATAAGTACAATATTCACAAACCACCATATATGATACATGTGACTTTTTCTGTTCCTTCAAGTGAAAAAACTATTTCGTAGATATCGTTTTGAGTCTACAGAAGTTATTGAAGAGAGTTCACTATCCGCTTTAAAGGAAATATCAGAAGTTAAGTGTAAAAACTGGTTCGATAACTGAAATAAATGTGTTGCAATGAGAGGGGATTACCCTTGATGTTAGCCAATTGTACACCTACAGAGAGGTTATAAGAAATCTGTATGTTACGAGGTGAAAATTTAGTTGGACAAAAATACAGAGAAAAACAAAAATGAATAGTAGTGGACCTATACCGAAAAATATCACGAACAAATTATTTACCAACCCAGTATAAAAATCTTTATAGACAATTCATTGGCTTTTTGCTTATAATATAGGTTCTAGTTTAATACTTTTTCAATTTTATTTCTATGTTCCTTTTTTCGTTTGGCTGAAACTATTAACAAAGAATGTTAATTGAAAATGTGTTAAAAATGTTGGTTAATAGATAAATGAATGGGCTTTTGAGTAATTGCGAATGTTTCCAAGAATCAGCTGGCAGTCGGTCAACGAAGCATTGATGATTGATCAACCAACATTAACAAGCACCTACTTTATTTTATGTAATATACGTGAACTTTTTCCAAGAAAATCGTGAGAACAATTAAACGCAAATGTGGCTATGGTTAACGATTACTCAAAATAAAAAATATTGGGGTTGATTCAATCAACATAGCTATGTAAAATTATTTCACTGCTTTCAAAAAGTTTCCTAGTGAGTTTTAGGTATATTGAAAAAATAAAAATTAAAATAAAAATTATCGAATTAATTTTGTAGTTTTTGCGCATACGATACAATTAACAGTTACGCGTTATACCAGGCGATGCAAGAGTTTGATATTCCATCCCACCTGATACCCCTTGTGAAGATGACCTTATCTCAAGTAAACAAAGTCCAAATTCAAAATGAAATAATACGTCTGTTCCTTACCCATACTGGACTCCGACAATGTGACCTTTACTCGACAACACTATTCAATCTAGCACTGGAGAAAGCAACCAGATAAGCATACATTTATATAAGAGAAACAATAATGAACAAAAACATATAATCATTAGCCTTCGCAAATGACTTGAATATTATAACCAGAACTAAAAAAGACATGATACAGGCATTCCTTGTACTTGAAGAGGCTGTACGATAAATGGGGCTATACATTAACATACAAAAGACGAAATATACGAATAAAGGAGTACGTACTGCAAGATTGCGCTTTAGAATCTGAACACTGAGACATATTACTGAATGAGGTGATGTACCTAGGCTCTTAAGTTACAACCAAGAACGATATTAATGCAGAAATAATTAGAAGAATATATCTAGCAAACAAGACCTATTTCGGACTACTCAAGCATTTATAATTGGACGTGGTGTTAAAATCCAAAATGTGTAAAATATGCTAACATATACTTCGGAAATCTAGGAAATGACACAAAACGATGAAAAAAGCTAAGCATATTCGAGAGGAAGATGCCCAGACATATCAGGTGTGGCGGTTAATGATTCTTAATTTTTTTAAGAGATGGCGCTGGAAACAAAGCTCAAAAAATCGCGGTCGCGAAAGAAACAAAAAAAGTTTGAAGATACCGAATTGCAAGAATTGTTAGAAGAAGACGATATGCAAACTCAAGGAGATATTTTGGCTAGAATCATATTTGATAGACTGACTAGTATTGTTGAACCAATACTGCCGGAGAGTCAGTGTGGGTTCAGAGCAGGTCGTGCAACAGCGGATGTGATATTCTCGATTCTCAGATACAAGAAAAAATGCAGAGCACAAAATGAGAAAAAACGAACATACTACAACAAACGGCCCCAAATTTGGATAGAGAGACGGCTGATGTTGTGAATGGTCAACCACTGGAAGAAGTAGTATGCTTCCCGCATTTGGGAAGTCAAATTTCCTGCTCTGCCAATCTACAAGAATAGGTTATATATAGAATAAAGTGTGATGGTGCTAATTTTGAATGTCTAATAAGAAGAGTGTTCAGTAATCGGGACTTAAGGGAACACACTAAAATTAGTGTCTACAATGCCTTAATAATTCCCACCCTTGTGTATGGAGCTGAATTGTGGGTCCTGTATCGGAGGCACATAAAAGGACTCAAAACATTTCATCAAGGTTACTGCCTCAAAATCTTAAAAATAATAAAATGACAAGATTCGGACCAATGTGGAGGCACTCAGCTGAGATGGGTAGGTTATTACCGGAGGATAAAGGGTATTAGGATGCCGACGCAGATCCTCTATGGCGAATCAAAAGAACTAAAGAACAAGAAATGAAATCTGGGATTTTAGAAAAGAACATATAAAGGCGTAACAAAATCGTCTCTAAAGGAGTCAATGTCAAGCATGTACGAATGAGAAAAGATAGCAAACGACAATCCCAAATGGCGTGAAAAGACATCCGGAGCTATGCAACTCCGTAATGAAGATAATCGCCAAAAAGCCGCAGCCCAAAGGCAGGCGTGAAAAGTCAAACCAATTCCAATTCCAATTCTGTATCCTGCTGACCTTAAATGCCCACCATGTTGATGAACATGTAGATCTAAAAGAGTTATCTGAATCTTTATAAAACTCGGGGTGTTGAACTTCTGTTATTCTTCAGTGTATTTCTCGGCGTCACTGTGTTTTTTTAAAATATTTTTTCTGACTTACATTTGAATAACCTAGTTTTATTTAAATTTTCTGGTTACGGTAAATAAATAAATTTTTATTTATTTTCTATTTGCTTGTTCTATATTGAATAATTTTAATATGCATATTCCCATGGTTTATAACATTTTAAATATAGTTAACACATTTTCAATTTAATTTAAATTCTTGCAGAAATAATATTCTATAGTATATCTAATGAGGCTCTTGAACATACATGCATGTTTATGGGTGTTGTAATATTTATGGGATGCAACATGAGATTTTCAGAAATTTACGATTTTCTGAAATCACTTTCTCAAGCAAAATGTGAAGAAGCTTTCCCATACACCGTAACATTCTAAGTATGGTCATTACACTTTCATTTTCAATCAAATATTCTGACGAAGAATGCAGACTTGAAGCGTTGCTATAAAGTTTATTTTATGTTAATAGATTGAGGAACAATAAAATGTATTGTAATAAATGTAATAAAATGTAAAATGTTTTATCATGTTGTGAGATATTTTTTTGTATTTTTAAGTAAAAGTTATTACTACATTAAGAAGTATTTTTACGTTTCTATTAAACATGCTAAATGGCCAGGAGTTCTTACCCGAATTTGAAAAGGTACGAGATATTAGTATCAAAGAAGCTTTTATCTACCGTTTTGAGGACATGGATAAGACAGTTTGAGGATTCGAGTTCTGCACGAATATGAGTTTCTTGAGAGGTTTAATCTTTTCGAGTTTAATGCTTCACACCAAATAGATTTTTCAGTTTTTTCTATAGTTCATGTTAAAATGTCCTTACTTTACTTGATCGCCACAAACAAGCAAGTAAACGCACGTGTTTGAAACTTCGCAGCTTCTCATCTGACGACTTATACTTGACAAATATCATAGTCTTTTGGTCATACTTGCGCTATCTCATGGTCTTGCTGCGAATTTTTCGAATGACTCTTGCATAATTAATATCACAATCCATATATGTACCTGATAAAAGTAAGACAAATTGTTTTACACACACATAGTCTTAGTCATGTGATGACATGAATTAATATGCCATGTTTCTGTTTAAAAATAAGCGATTGTTCCCAAATTGCTTTATACAACCTGAACTGTACCAACATACATATATGTTTTCCCATATGTTGTAACATTCTAAATACGGTCATCATACTTTCAGTTTCGTTCATGAAAAGAAACCATCAATAGAGAAAATGATATTGTCCGAACACCAACTTTATTTTGAAAGAAGGGCAAATTGCCACATATGTATTTTTAATTTTTTTGTAAAAAAAAATCTGAACAACAATCGAGATAGCATGCTATTTATAATTACTTTGATGTTGAGTTTACGAGGTAAACGAACCGACAAATTTTTTGGCGCCAAACTGCCAATTTTCACAAATTATAATTGGGCCTTTTGGGCGTCCTCCTTCTTTTTTGCTTTCAGTATGCGGTTCGCGTAGTAATATGGTAATTTCGTATATTAAACGTACAATTCATTCATAAACGAGTGGATCTGTGAGGTTCTCACGCGCGAATTTCCATTTTTTTTTGTTCCAGCTTAAATTACACAGGTAAATTATTAAACGTCAACGTCGGCAAAGTTGAATGTTTTGTTCATTTATTAAACCGGTATATGCATTTTTATGTTTACGCATGTATTTGCATATCAACCTGAATATACCAGGTTCTTTTGAATTTTTCTGGTTTAATAATATTCTTTTTTTGATACTAGGATGTAAAAAGGTATTTGCGTTTTTTCCTTTGTTTAGTTTTTTTTCCTCTGGCAAATAAACAGTTTCTCTTCTTTTTCAAATATTCAGTCGACGGTTTTCAACAAAAACGTTCTAATTAGTGAAATAAGTCGCGAAGTTAGGGCATTTTTAAGACATTATTTTATAAAAGGCTTCAAAGCAATTGACACCGCTCTTGAGATTTGCGAAGTAGAGGGGAAAAGTGCCGTATCAATCCGCACACCTCAGCTCTGGTTCAAAAAATTCGGCGAGACATGAGTCTTGAAGATAGAAGAAGATCAGGTCGTATATTTTAAGAAGTGCGCTTATAGAAAAGTTGGGATCAATTCTTTAGCCAGAAATCTCAAAACTTCTGTGAGCGTGGGATTATGCAGCTACCTGAGAGATGTAGAAAGGTCATCGAACAGAACGGCGAATACCAGGAGTGGCAGTTAATAATTCTAAATTTTTTTAAAGGATGGCGGTGGAAGTATGGATCGCCATCATTAAATGGCATCTACTCAATTTCGGAATTAAAGTTAAAAAATCAGATATGTTGTCAAAAGGTTAAATAATTGCATGTTGAAAGGTCTCTTAGCAACTTTTTTTTTACACCGTTAAGACTGTTTCTGTTCTAAGCACAAAACCAACTAAAATGATAAAGAAAAAATTTAGTTAAACCGAATAAAATAAAATATAAAATAATTCTTAATTTTGTTAAGGGAAACAAGTGTCGGTTCACGGTCTAATCTCATATGTCATTTTGATGCTACGACAGTACCTTTCAAAATGCCATTGATGTTTAAACGATTTCGAGTTAGCGTGATATTTTTCGTGTGGTAAACATATCGAGTTTCGAGCCAAATAAAGAGCATTTGTGGTACGTACTGCTTTTGTCCAATCAATAGAAAAACGTGAGTGAAAGTCGTCGTATACTTGTGGAAACTTACGGTGACAATATCCCAACGTAAGTCGCTTGTGGTCTAAAGTTGAGGTTTTAACATAAAATATAAAGAACGCCCATATCAACCGATAAAATTTGAAGATGCTGAATTGTAAGCATTGTTGGAAGAAGACGATATGCAAATGGTAGAGAGTTAAATGTTGGTCGCCGAACCATTTGTTATTGTCTGCATGCCATGGGAAAGATCCAGAAGGCAGAAAAATGAGTATCACATAAGCTGAACGACAGACAGATGGAAAAGCTAAAAATTGGTGTGCGAAGTTTTGCTTACTCGGCATGAAAGAAATCTTTTTTACATTGGACCGTGACTGGAGACAAAAATGGATATAAATCGAGAACCCAAAACCCAGAAAATCATAGGTTGACCCAGTACAACTATCAGCATCGACCGCAATATGGAATGGCTATGGAAAGAAGACAATGCTGTCTTTGGTAGGATCAGAAGGGTGTCGTGTAATATGAGCTTCTGAAACCAAGTGAAACAGTTTATATCGTTCGCTGTCGTCAGCAAATGATCAATTTGAACTATGCATTGAACGTAGAACGACCAGAATGGGTTACAAGACACGGAAAAGAGTGTTGCAGCACGACAACATGTCAACAACAAGCGGTTAGAGACACCATTTCTCCAATGGGCTGGGAACTATTGCCCCATCCGCCGAACTCACCAGACTTGGACTCTTCCAACTACCACTTATTTTCATCAATTGCACACACAATTTCCATGAAATACTTTAACAATTACATAGATGTCCAAAAATGGCTTGATGACTGGGCCACCTCAAAAAATGTACGATTTTTCTTGGAGGGCATCAACAAATTGCCAGCCAAATGGGAAAAATTTGCAGCTAGCGATGTTAAACTATGTGCCATAAGCCATTTTTTACCTTTCTCCCAAATTAAACCTGTTTTTTTTTAAGAAAAAATTAAGAATTATTAATCGCCGTAGTATATTAATTAAATGTATTTTTTTATAAGTTTTTAAAAAAAAATGTCTTAAAAAATGGAAAGAACTTTTGCATCAATCACATTTATAGGCGATCATTGGAATATCGTTCAATTTAGTCAAATGTTGACAATACACATTGGCTCTTTTCTAGATAAAAGCATACAAGTCCCACAAAATTGATGGATGGAACATGGTCTTCTTTTGATGAATGGACATTTTTGGTATGGTTTGAACTAGTTCATCATTATCGGTTGACGATTTTGGACTTCTGGCAAGTTTAGGTATGTTAAGTGATGATCTGCACCAATCAGTGCTCTTAATTTGTGCTTTTTGCTGCATAACCTTTCAAATACTAGCTACCATAAAAATACCGTTCAAAAACACAGAATATGTGTACACACGTCTCTAGACTTCGTAGAATATGTATACATATTTCTTTACAAAATTTGTCAAATTATTTTAAATGTTTAAATAAAAAAGGTTTAATACAATTTTTATCAAGGTGTATGATTAAAAAATATTTTCCTCATGTTATACCATAAACTTAACAATTAAAGTAATTTTCAAACTACAGTCATTAAAATTACTCTGGTAGGCGTATTCCACCAACTAAATTTAAAATATGAATTGAATTAATGATACGGTATGTTAACTTAGCTGTAAGTACTTTAACGTGACTAAAAAATAAAAACGAACACATTTCAATGAACTACTTCACCATACAATGAAAAATTGATTGAAGAAAATTAAAGTCTGAAGAAGCAAGATAAGATTCTTTGTAGCGATTTACTTTTATCGGCAATTTTTTCATGATGTCTTTTCAATTCTTTTGGTTGTGTCATTATGGGAAACCTTATACTTATCGGTCTTGGGATGTACCAACTAAGAATCAGCATGCTTTAATTTTGTTAGTTTGACGTTTGATGTTTTTTCTAGTTATTTCCATTTTATTTTTATATGCACTAAATGCCAATATAATTTAGCTTTCGCATCAAAGCATTGGTAAATAGGTGCTGTTGAATATTTCTAGTGGACCAGAAAAAAATCGAGATGAGTATCGACATTGACAAGTCCATGTCAAAGAGTTTAACCAACAACTTTAGCAAAATTGTGCCTCGTTCGAAATTGAAAATATGTTACGGGTAAGAAAATATCTCAAGACTCATTTCCGAGTGAAGCCAAGGAAACATTGTCGCTGTATATTTCTATTAATCGAACTTCAGAACAAAATTAAGGAAACACGACGAGGAAGAATCTCGTATCAAGTTCCAAAAAAAAATTTAATTGGCTTTAAAATTGTTGACTACCAGCCATATTCTTTTGATTTAGTCCCATCTGATTGGTTGGCTTGTAAGATGGATTTGAATGCATCTAATGCATAGAGTTAAATAAAATAATATTGCTTCAAAAATATATATACTATTATCATACATAAAAATCATCTAAGATCTTTTACGCCAGTCGAGTGTCGTTGTAGTAGATTTTTTTAAAAACTTCACTGTTTGACAGTGTTTTCATATCGACGAAACTTACTTTAGAAACCTTCGATTCTGAGATGATGTTGTTCTACTCAGTAACAATATAGAGCTTCTCAGAACTTTAGGACGAGTGGGTTTGAAAATGAATAAGCAAAATGCAAAAAAATATGGATCCAGTGGAAGACAATATATATGCTATAAATAACAACAGCGCTAAAGTAGTGGGAGAATATGTTCACTTAGAACATATTATCAAAATTAGGAAGGAGATCCAAACCAAACCGGCGATACATTGCTGGATAGTCACGAAGCTGGATAGTCTTTGGAAAACTCAGCCATATAATGAATAACTCGAATATACCTATAAGTCTAAAACGAAAAATTTGGGAAATATGCGCACTCTCGGTTATAAGATATGGTGTAAAGACGATGGCATTGACGAAGAAGAATATAGTAAGTCTAAGAAGTACAGAAAGAGCCATGGTTAGCGTTAGGCTTAATAAAAAAAATCCGCATAAACAAACTGGACAAAATACAAAACTAATGGACATAAACGAGAAGGTGTTAAGAATAAATTAGCTGATAATGTAGCTCATTAGCAGCTGGATGATTGGGATACAAAACTTATGACCTAGAGACAAGACTTACCATATGAAGCAGAGGGAGGCCGTTGAAAAGACAGACATATTACATAGAGCAAGTAGCGGAAAAAGCATAGTTTTAGACTGCCCAAAGTAGAGACAAATGGAAGGAGCTTGAAGAGACCTTTATCCAGCAGTGCATAGACTGAAGATGATTTCGATTGCTTGACGAGCTATATGCAATCAGGTGTTATCTTAATGAAAGATGAGGTGTGGACGAATCAGACTATACAGCCTAACGACGGGTTGTTATATTTCGGTTCTCTGATGGTTACTAGGGTTGACTTGCTCCCCAAGAATATTGTCAGCGATAGTATAATTTTTGGAGCGATAGCTATATGCTGTTCTAGTGTGAAAGTTCCATTCTAAATCCCTTTCAATTCTAGTTCGATGATATTTTAAGCAATGTGTAAGTGATGTGCTGCCTATGGATACGTCTTGGGATACTTCTAGGACGAGTTGAACCTCGTAGTCGTTGATATCCTTGATCCTCAAACCAACTTATCAATGTCTTTGCAACGGTAGATATCCAGTTGTTTTGCTATTTAACGAAAACTTAAACCTTTTTAAAAAAAAAAATAGTTCGTTTCGTTTCAAATGCGGATAATTGCTTGATATACACGATACGGTGTACGAACACGTTATATTTTAGCATTTTTAATAGAACCTCAAGAATATTGCTGAGCTTAGTATCATACGAAAAATTCTTTCAAACATGATAGAAACAAAGTTTTTATAATTGTTCACTTCAGAAACATAAATAAGCAAGGAATGAATCGTGTTCAGAATAAGCTATTCAGTGAATCTATTTTCACTTTGATTCAAATATGTATACTGGGTGTTGTACATTTCTGTTTCCTAGTATATATTAATACTTATTTTTTCTTTAATACTCTCGTTTCTTTAATTACATGTTAAATCTTTAAATAATAGTTCCAAAATATTCTACAACAGGTTTTTCAATAACAGTTGATTTTCAGTTGAGTCACACCCTGTTATCAGTACTAGATTTTCTTTGAAAGCACTAAGCAAACTACTTTGCATTTTCTGATTGACGACCAACAAATCAAATTAGTTTCATTTAATTCTTCATTCTTCCGTCGTTCGTATAGCTTCACGAACTGAACTTAAAGTGACGTTGTTTGTGCTCGTCTTCCTCATGTGCCATCAATAACCGTGAAGGACCCGTGGGTCACCACTGACAATGAATGGCATTTCGTATGTGACCAAATCGTCGTCATGATGGCCAATAATGCCTTCGCCACGAAGGTTAGAGTTCATAGGTTTCTGATCTCGTCAGGATCTAAGCGCAATAAACAAATATTTGATGAAGATGGCTTTAGAATGGACATGTTTATTATGTTGTGTTTGTTGTTTGGTAAGTTTATTGTCTATAAATTAATATTATTCTTTTAAGATTTTATTCCCTTGAAGTGTAATGATGTTTCATGAGTTAGGACCATTAATGGACCAATTAAATGTTTTTAGGGGTTTGTCAGTTAAACTTGAGGAGATTTATCACTGAACGGAAAATCACTTTTTTTTATCTTCTGGACGTGTGTTTCGCTAACCGCCTTAGCATATCACGAGATGATACAACCTAATGCTAGATCTAAACTATGTTCTATTTATATGGCAACTGGATCTAATGAGAAGTTTAAAAAAATGAACCGTTTGTTAGAGTAATAACTCCAAAAGCTGATTGAACTGAATAGGTCCTTTATCCCAGTTCATGGTATCCAAAGTCCTATTATTATTTACAATTTTAATAAGTTTTTGAATATATATATATATATATATATATATATATATATATATATATATATATATATATATATATATATATATATATATATATATATATATATATATATATATATATATATATATATATATATATATATATATATATATATATATATATATATATATATATATATATATATATATATATATATATATATATATATATATATATATATATATATATATATATATATATTCTCATTTTTTCCATATCTAATATGGTTCTCCATATCTGGAATGTTCTTTGTGTCTTGTGAATATGGATATTTTGGTTTGCTCAACATATTTGCCTTCGATTATTGAGAAACATTTTTATAGTAAACAAAGTTTCAGGTGTGTATATTGTAAAAATGGACAAAATCTAAATGCGATCTGATCTAAAAAACCTCTGTAAAAATAGTTCATTACTACCAAAAATTCGTGATAAGAACTCTACATAAAAAGAGCGTCTTCGAATGGGTTCTTTTTGTTGATTATTTATTACGTCGTGAATATAAATGTCCAGTTATTAAGATTTGTATTTTAATGGCTGCGATCTACAACGCTGGCTTTGATATTTTTGAATAGCCTCTCCAATTTCCAGATTTGGCCGTCAGCGATTACATTTAATTCTCTAAGTTGAAGAAATATTTATAAGGAACTAATGTTTTTATGCCGATATTACGAGGGTTATTCGAAAAATTCTCGTCCTGATGGAGAGATGAAACATGGATTTTACGTTATATGCCAGAGATGAAGCAAAAGTCTAAACAGTGAGTGGGAACAGGTGAAAGTGTGCTGAAGAAAACGAAAAGGCTTCCATCGGCAGGAAAAGTTATGGCTACGGTTTTCTGGGATTCTGGCGGTATGGTGCTCATAAATTATCTAGCAAAAGATGGAAACTATCACTGGAAAGTATTATGTTTCACTGCTGGTATAACTGAAAGTTGCTATTAAGGCTAAAGTTCGACATCTGGCCATCTGGTGCTCTTTCACTACGATAATACACCTGTGTACACATCTCGCATTGTTGCAGCAAAGCTCTATAACTTACCTTATAAAGTGCTTCTACATATGCCATATTCACTGGTTTTGGCTAATAGATTAATTTCAAATGATGATGATATTTAAAAGGTGGAACGTTGTTGGCCTAAATGTATTGAATTGCAAGATGAAAAAATCTTCAGTTTTCTTTGTCAGGTTGAGAGCTTTTTATACGACTCTCGAAAATCTTCTCTTAATGAGAGGATTTATACAACGTAATATTATTTCTATTTGAATTTACTTTTTTGAGAATTTTTTTCAGATGTTAAAAAGTTGTCTCTTATAAAGGGTTGTCCAATAAGAGTGTCAGAACTTTAAAAAGAATCACAATCCGTAATTTTAATTTTATCTTGAACAACAAAGAACTTGAAGTTCAAATGTACTCCTCAGCTTCGTCTGTCGAATGCATTCTGGATAGTCAATTACCGATTAATCTTTCACACATATCGCGTTGTATATTTTCAATGGTGATTCCACAAAAATTAATCCATGGCCATGAGACATGGCCAGTTGATATTACCATTTCACGAAACAACACATCCAGGAAACTTTTCTTGCAATAAATCGATTGCCTGGAGAGATGTGTGACCATTTGTTGTGACTGTTTATTGCAACGGTTTGTTGAAGAAGAAGACATTGTTTTTATTCCAGATGTATCAGTCCAAGCTAAAGATATTCTGTTAGCATAATACTATAGCATTCACCGTTAACAGTAATACGATTTCCATCATCGTCTTAAAAGGAAAAATAAGGTTTTATCACTCCGCACACAACTGTGACTTTCTGAGGATGAAGAGGTACGTCCTGAATCCCTCGAGAATTTTCCTTGGTCCAAATCCTGCAGTTATGTTTTCTGTTTTGTGTATCGTGTTTTTTTTCATGGTGAATTGACATAATGTTCTGAAAAGAGTCTGCAAGTGACATTTACATTTCAAACAGGGTTGCGGTTATTACGTTTCAACGTTCTGATGCTCTTATTGGATAACTCTTTATAACAAAACAAAATAGACTAGAAATATAATAATTCACTAATCGTAAAGTGCCTTTTCTGGTGAAGTAAATAATTTTAAAACAATGCCTTAATACGAAATATGTGGATAAGATTTCCGATAAAAATCTTGTTTACGTCTCCGGGCTTATGATGCTCAATTATCTCCCTTATTGGCCTGTTTTCTCTCCATTTGACTATTCCTAAAATAGAAACTGGCGATGAAACGGGCGTATTTAAGCAGGATTTTGGATATTCAGCAGGTTTCGATTTTCACTTTAAACACGATATAGAAAAATAAATATCAGAGCCAGAATAGAGACTCACAAAAACAATTTTGAATAAAACATTATGAATATTATTTCAAAAATAATACCTTGTATTTAATATGACATCAGACTTCTTTTTTTAAGGACATACTAAATAACTAAATCTCACAAATCGAGAGATGGTTAGATGCTTCGTAGACAATCTCTTTCACTTATAACCTTGAAACTCATAACTAATTCTAAAAGTTGAATTATAAAATCAGAAATTTACGATATTTAATGAGAACGATCTCTCGATCTCTTTTTTTATAGGATCTTGCTCCACTACTCGATATAAATATATTTTTTCGTGTTCTACATGACTTCGAGTCGATTTAATCCGAAAGGATAACAAGTTCTGCATTTCTATTCCATCGATTGGCGATTTTCCTTTTTACGAACTCGACCATTAAGATTTATCCTCTCCCATAACACTAAAATCTCATTACATATTATCGTCTATATTATACAATGGTACAAGAAGTCCTCTCGATCTCGAACCAGACAGCAACACAAGCAAAACCTCTTCAGTCGGAGTTTGATGCATGCAGAATGGCAACGTAATAAAATAATACATCGTGATCGCAGGTGCATATATCACTTATTACCATTAAATTCCTTCCATTTGCCATAAATTCTGCCAGCGAACAGTTTATGTATCTGGTAAATCAACTTAATGGTCGTTCCTTCTTAATGTGATAGTTCCTAGTGTTCTGTGGAATATTCCCTTTGCTTCTTTCTTTATTTCTTCTTCATTTTCTTTTATTTAGTTGATTCGTTATCTTTAATACCGATTTAGTAGGTAAGTCATGGTTTTTTATTAAGCTATAATACACACTCTTTACATACTATAGTGTGTTTAAAACCATTTATTGATAAATTCAAGAATACATTAAAAAATTATATACACAGTATTTTGGAAAAAAATTATATATAAAGTATGTTGTATAACGGAATTGCCTCAATTATCCTCTTAACTGCTTCTTGAACTTGTGTAAAACTGCCATTTTAGGGCCACTTCCTTTCATGACCAGTTTGAGTTTCGGGAACAGGAAATAGTCACATGGAGATAAATCAGGCGAATATGGAGGATGTTGAAACACACAGACTTATTTTTTTCACCAAAAATTTACGAACAGCCACAGTCCTATTAGATGGTGCATTATCGTGCAACAAAAATATATATTCGATCGATTTAATCGATGCAATCATTAATATAAACTTTTTTCAAATGATTTTGTAAAATTATTATGTTTTTGTTCAATTTAAAGGTTTCTGTAAAGGTTTTACCTTTTGCTCGCGTTCCTTCGCGACCAGCTCGGATATATTTTGATTAAAAAAAATGATTACAAAAACTTCAACATTAATGAGAGGAATAACCATAACTTAGTAATTCAATATTTTTACTCATAGCATCTCATAATTATACACTAATGGTATTTTTATTCGAGAATCATAAAATACTCATATTAAAATATTTTTTGACTGAATTTTTGTTTATTTTTCTTTTTAAAATATAATCTTCACTTTTATCTCGTAATGACCTCTCTATCAGATTCTTGGAAAGCCGAAAATACGTACGTAATTAATTTAATAGTAATTCTGAAAATTTTTATATTCGAGAGAAAGACGACGATGGCACAGTCGTTAAAATAGTACCGCTGATGAATCTTTTGTTAAGCTTATCTGCCGTCCGATGACCATGCGGATGAATATTGACGGTGAATATATGGGAAAGGAATTTATATCATCATCAATTATTAACATAAATATTTTGAAGGAATACATGCAAAACACTTACTCATTTTATTGTAAGGGTTTTGTAGGTATTGTATTGTAGGTATTGTATTGTAGGTCATCTGAAAAGAAACCGAAGATTTGCTATAGAAAAAATAAAAAAGAAGAACTACAAACAAGAAGCCTGGCGATGTTTTTCAAGTTATACTTTCAACTTATCTGGAGTCGACCTCTAATTCTCCCCAACCATGGTCTCCATTGTATTACGTTATTCATGTGATGTTTTTCAGTCTTGTAATGTGATCAGCATTAACGCCACTTAAGTAGAGCCTTTAACATCGTTAACTATCGTTTTATTTCGGATCCAGTAAATTTGTTTTGAGCCTGATAATTTTACTCTTAACATAGTCTCCCAATTTATACTTGTGTATTTGTTATTTTGACCATGTTAGCCCCTGTAAGATCTGAACAACTGCATATAATGTAAGGCGTTCGATTCAATTGAAAGCTGTGTGATAGATATGACCTTGGTTGCCAATTAACAGGTCCTCTTACTCACCGAAACCGAATTGTTCCCTCAATACATCGATTGCTGCGTTTGCTGTATAACATGTAAAGCCGTCTTGTTGGAACCACATCTTCTTCAGATCCATTTAAATTCGGAATTGACTTAGTCTTAGAATTAATTAACGTAGTCGAATAACAAAGCTCAAATCCCTGCGAACGGCGACGAATCGATATATTTGGATTTGCACGACTGCACGCTGAAGCACGACTGAATGATGCACAACCAAGAGATCAAGCAGGATTCAGAAGTGGATTCAATAAAATGGATCACATCCAGGTTGTACATTAGGCCATAGAAAGGCATAACGAATACACCATGCCAATGTGCTTGGTTTTTATCGACTACGAAAAAGCATTTGACTCCATGTCAAAGCAGGCAATAATGGTTGCACTGCTTAGCCAAGGGGTAGATAAAGCATATGTAAATCTATTAGGATCGATATATGATGGAGCTATAGCCACAATTCACCTTGATGATCTTGAAGTGGGAATAAATGTAGAACGAGGTGTACGGCAGGGTGACGCAATATCGCCTATTCTTTTCTCGGATGGTCGTCTTGGAGAAGTATTCCGTAAACTGGATTGGGAACAGGATGGTGTAAAGATCAACGGTGTAAACTTAAACCATCTTAGAATTGCAGATGATATCGTTCTCCTTTCACAAGACCCAGAGGAGCTGCAAAGCACGCATACAACAACTGCAAAGGGCTGGCGAACCATTTGGCTTGAAAATAAACCTGAAAAAGAGTCAGGTTATGTTCAATAATTTCGCCCAGGACCGAAGAATTTCAGTTTTAGGAAGGGAGGATTGGAGATTGTGGACAGCTTTATATATCTTGAGCAGAGGATTTCAATGGAGGGGAATACCACCGGGAGGTGGAACGGCGAGTTAAATGTGGCTGGCAGGCATTTGGCAGGCTTAACATTATGTTTAAGAGCAGACTCCCACTTTGCCTGAAAAGAAAAGTCTTCAACCAGTGCGTTCTACCCGTTATGACATACGGAACTGAAACTTGGACACTTACATCGCAATCAATTCAAAAACTTCGGGTAGCACAGAGGGAAACGGAAAGATGAATGCTTGGCATTACAAGAAGAGAGAGAAAGTTCTGCGCATGGATCAGGGAACAAACGAAAGTCTGTGACATCATTGGAAGAGTAAAGCAATTGAAATAGAGATGGGCAGGATATAGCGAGGCGATGGGATGACAGGTGGACCAAGGCAATCCTGAAATGGATACCGCTTGATCGTAAACGTACGCGAAGAAGACCGAAAGCACGACGGATTGATGACATCGTTAAGTATATTGGACCAGAGTGGCAGAGGAAAGCCCAGGACCGTGAAAGTTGAAAACATGCTGAAGAGACCTTCATCCTGTAGAGGATCGTCATGGGCTGATGATGATGATTGACCGGGAAAGAGCCCCATCCCTGACATTGGAGGGCACATGTTTCGTCTGTTGGTGGTTACAGTCATCTGGGTACCGACATATGCTCTCTCGTCGAGAATAGTTTTTTTGGCGGATAGAATGGATGGGTTGAATTTTGGCGGAGGCGCGGGTTGTTGTGTGTTTCACATGAGATTGTGGAACCCAGTGGTTGGGGCTGTATACTGTTGTCTCATTGGACGCAGTCATAAAAAAACTGCATGTATAAGCAATATAATCCGACGTGAAATCGACAAAAATGTGGGTTGTTTGATTGTGGATGGGGTCACCCTATCTTTACCACACTTTACTATGACCAACTTCAACTTGACCTGTTATAGACCTAGTGCTCGTTGTTGGCTCGCTTTCTACAATTTTTAAAATTCCTTACTTAATCTGTTTCAGCGTGACCTCTTCGTTGTGTCTTTAAGTATCCTGTGTCGCTAAGTCTTGTAACTAAATTTTCAAACATCCGCGGAGCCGGATAATTTCTTAAAGGAAGCCTTTCCGTGTACAAACGACATGCTGAGGTTGCATTTTTTTGGCACTCCCCGTAAGTTAATATTATGTCCACTAGTTCATTGTTTTCACAAACGTGTGTCATTTTAATCGCAGGAAGTATCCAAAAATTAAACACGCACTATTATATATCGAATATCGCACTCAAAATACAATAATACAAAAAACTAGTCCTATCAGCAGAAAACAAATACTTTACTACTTGTTTACAAAGCAGTGGTCGAGAATATCAAAAAGTAAGGTCTGTTTTCAAATTTTGTAACTGTTAATAGCTTTTTTATTTATATATATATATATATATATATATATATATATATATATATATATATATATATATATATATATATATATATATATATATATATATATATATATATATATATATATATTGGAAATTCAACTTCAAAGTTACTTATTGCTCTCCTCCTGTAGTTAACCAGTTTATGAAAATACATATATAATATCCTCCTTTAGGCTATGAAGTATAATCTACACCTTTATTATGGTTATATTGTCCCTGATATTTGCTAGAAAACGTTATTTTTTATGGGTATGACGTTGGTATTTGGACGCCCAACATTGTTGCGTTTTTTAATAGCCTACTTTAAACAACTTATTAGAACTAGCTGATGTAGTATAATACGGTTGTTTATAATATGAAGGCCTGTTAATTTCTATTCTGGTTAATTAACTTGGCGTCATCCGCCGAAAAGAACCGCAATTAATTAAAAATAGTTTTATGAGCAAAACATTTTGTTACTGCTTCACTAATACAGAACGTGGAGCTTGTTACAATCCTTTCAGAACAGTACATATTGCGGTGAATACGTACCAGGTCATCAAAAAAAACTGTCATGTTCGAAATTTAATTTTTTTTAACTCCAGCCGAAAGCATTGTTTCGAAATGGTGATAGAGATCTCATCGAATTTCCCTAAAAGTAATAGTGGCGAAATAGAATATGCATTTGAAGAGGTGGACAATTGCAAGTATTCGGGGGTTTAAACCAGAAGCAAATATTAAAATACAAGCCAGAATGATGGTAGGGAATAGATGTGTAGAAATTCTTCACAAAATATTAACCCATAAAAAAAAAACAAACAAGAATATATTCAATAATTATAAGAATAAACATATATCGTAAAAGATTACGAGATTATTTATAAAGAATTATATAAGTATTAGTTAGAAGAGGAAGAGAATATATTTAGGACTGGAAGATCTTGTAATTCCAATATTTTCTCTCAGAGCATAATATTTTTCAATAGAGAAGCACATTTGACATTTGAAACAGTCAAAGTTTTGCGATGCGATATCCGGAGAGTAAGGTGAATCGAGCAAAACAATTTTTGCTGGGCCCTGAGTGAAAAGTGTACTCATACATTGTCATGACGAAACACGATACTTTTCCGGTTTCGTTATTCTATTTTTCTTCTATTGCTGCCTTCAGTCGGTATAACTGAGAACAGTAAAGTTGCGTGGTAGAAAACCAAAGTGTATGGGTCCTTTATAATCCTACCAAATACAGAGCATAATTTTCTTCCGATATAGGTTGCCTTTCGTACACAGTCTATTTTTCATCACCAGTTACCATTCGCTTCAGAAATAGAGGATTAGAATTGTTTTTTACAGCAAAAGATCGGACGAAGAGAATTGGACCGTTGAAATGGACCCATATATCGTATAGGCAGGCCCATTTTTTTCCGATGGTCAAAAACGGGCGAATTGTCAATATTTAACTTATCTGCTATCCCACGGATCTTAGTGCGTGGAGCTTCGACTACTATATTATGACCGTTATATCTTCCATATCAGTGCTGAGGGAGAGCCGGACTGATACTAGTTCTCCAAGTCAAAATTTGGGCCTTGAACCGATTAAACCACTTTTGCATCATCGTCTCCCCAACAGAACGCAAGTGCAATAATGCAAGTTATCCACTGACAGTTTCAATATGAATCAATTTGACTAATTGAAGGCAAATTAAAGAGAATCTGAACGAAAACACTGTAAATACCACATGAATTAATATTATGTAACTAAACATTACTAATCCAATACTGATTTTGGTTTACAAGGTATAAAAAAGCAACTATTGGAAAATCCTACGACCAATTTAGTAGATCTCTCAAAAATCAGATTTTGACTTTGTATAAACTATAATCAAAACTGTGAACGTATAAAGTGTGGTATTTCATTTTGCATGAGACGGCTTTTCTTATGAACAGGTTATGTATTTAATTTTGGCGTGAAAGAGAAAAAAAAATAAAAAAAAACTATTAAAGTCACCGGCAAGTCATACTTATATTTAATAAACCTTGTGGTAAAATCATTATTCATCCAATTACAGCAGTTTATGCATCTTGCGGTTAAGTATCAACGTAGTACTTTTTCACCACGTTTTCTGAAACCATAAAATTCCCATAAATGTCCACTAGACAGTTTGTATTTATTAATATTACGACGTCAATTTAATTTTTGATTTCTCACTATACCCAATAACGTTATAACGTTAATTAAGTGTGTGAAAATTATACGAAATATATATATATATATATATATATATATATATATATATATATATATATATATATATATATATATATATATACTTTTATGCTTTTTTATTTTATATTATAATAATTAATAATAATTCGAATGTTACGGGATTAAAATTAATTAATTACGGTGATGGTAAAATTTTGAATTCAATTCTAAATAGTTGCTGCAAAGAAGGAAAAAAGTAGTGGAAGAATAGAAATATTGGACACATCTGACAACACTGGCACTGAGTAAGCAAAATGAAACCTAGGATTATGTATGAATGTATCGAAAATAAAAAACAACTTTAAAAAAGTCTTTAATAGTTCCAATAATGATAAAATAATAAAAATACTGTTTTCAAATAATTACTGTTATATATAATATACTGTTTTCAAATACAAATTTCAAATCTGATAAATGACAATGAAGCGTTGTTATTAATAAAAGAAACGTATTGCAGTATACAATGAAAAATATCTCTGATACAATCTGATTAAGACGAACAAATACGAAATAACCTTTCTGATACGGTTCGGGAGCAGATACTGACACCAAAAGCGTCTAATAGACGTCTCTTCCGTTTTCTTTCCTCTTTCATCGGTGACAAATGATGCCGTGAGGGAATTTCTTCGATTTAACGGGCGCTTGCCTTCGGAATCGATTCCGATCGATCGATCTGGTGGTTTTGTGAGTGATTTCTTCACGTACCTGTCGATTTCTTCCTCGGCTTTGTGTTTATTAGTTTTATAATGTGCCGTGGAAGATTGAGGAGCGTCAATCGCGGACCGAAATAGAAGAACCGCTTCCGTGACGGCGAAATGTTTTCCTCGACAATTTTATGCTTCGGTTTCGTCTAATGCGGATCGAGATTTTCGAAAAACAAACGCTTAACTGGTTTGAAAAGCAGATAATCGATTACTAATAGCTAATAAGCTATTTAGTGATACATGATTTTTTTTTATAAATATTTAATTTACACCGTGGCGCTAAATAACTGATCGAGTTATCAATCAACATCGGGTGATTGTGTAAAATGTTTCTCTTTTCTTTAATGTACAGTGTGTTACCAAATTATTAGGGTAGCGAGCAATTTTGGAAAATTGTACGTTTAAATGAATTTTTAGAGCAAAAAATATTTGATTTTTGTATAGTTTTTATTATGGATAACATTGAAAATTATTATTAAAAAATTGCATTTGCTTACTGCGTTCTTTATTCTGAAAAATTAAAGTTAGCTTTGACTTGAAAATTTAGCTAGATGTGAGTAGCAATTATTATTTTACTTTTGTTAATTTGAAAGGTGGTACTTGTTTTTTGACGAACTTGAAAAAGTTCAGACATTTCTCCACGGAAATATACTGAGAAATTATACTTAAAAACGAATGTACTTAAAAAATACCAGGCATTCCCATAGACAGATAGCATCGATTTTAAGCGTTTCTAATAGATAGACAATTGAATTATGAAAAAACCGTTAGGGTAAAATTGGAGGAAAACAGACCATACACCTCATGGCAATCGTAAAATTTGGGACATTTGTTTCGAAAATAACCAGAATAGTATCGCTCTTCTTATTAAATTGATTAACGATAAAGGGATTAAATTTCCCAACAAAAAATCATATCTTACTGAAAGAACGAAGAAAAAACGATTGCAATGGGCACGAGTACATAAGTAATATAACTATTCTGATGAGTCCATGTTTCAGATTATGCAGGACATAACCTCATTTGCACGAAGACGGTGTGTCTTCTTTTTCTTTGGAAAGGATACATCTTTAAAATACCCAACAAATGTAATGGTGTGGTCTATGATATCTGCAAAGGCATGGCGTGTCTCTATATTGCTGAGTGCACAATGAGACAGGAACAATATAAACGCGTTTTGGAAAATCGTTTGCTGCATCAAGTAGTTGAACGGTTTACGGTTACGTTTATGTCACATTTAAGTGACCAGTTCACTGAAATTCAGCGGAACTTTTATTTGGTCCCGCTGAACTTATGGAATCAGATGAAGAGGGAAATAATTAAGAAAGCGATCACTAGCAAGCGACAACTTGTCGAGAACTTGATAAGAGACGAGACCATTGTTCAAGATTAAATGAAAATTTGTAAAGATGCATTGATATTATGCCCTAGTGGTACATGAAGTTGTACTTTCGACAAATGGTCGTATTATGAAATTTTAAGAGTTTTAATCTTACAAATTTGGCAACCTACTGTACGGCAGAACGTTTCTTCCACTGACAGTTTCCCTCAAGTCTTTAAGATAGCCCTCTTACATATACATTTAAATTTGATTTTTTTTAAGCCTTCGATTAAAATACAAAATAATCAAAGGAACTAAAGTCTGAAGAAAGAGGTTAGAGTAATGTACACGGTATGTAATCGTGATAATTCAGTTAGCTAGCTGAATGTACTTTTAAGTGATATTCGTGTCCACGCCATAAAACATTTCTTTTTAGACATATTAAAATTAGAATTATTTTTACTCTTAAATACAACTTGCATCATCTTGTTTCATTATTTTGAAGTCCGGAGACCCACTATAGCTGTATATCGAGTAAAAAAATTGTTCGGATTTTTCAAAATTGTTCAATATATATATATATATATATATATATATATATATATATATTTATTTATTTATATATATATATATATATATATATATATATATATATATATATATATATATATATATATATATATATATATATATATGTAAGTATGTATTCATATGTATAAAGTATTTTTTATAATAGTTGAGAAAATAATGAATTCATAATTCTCTTTTTTACAAGTCAATTTATGCTCATCCATCACAATAAGCATCTCTGATAACGTCAAAAACTGCATCGCAACACTGCATAAAAGTCAAAATAAAGAGGAATAAATCTTCCCATTACGATTGAAATGTTAACGTGATTATATAACGGGATGATAAGTGATGAGTTTTAATCCAATTAAAAGGTTGATTCAGATCAACTCAACAGTAGACGGTTGAGATTTCATCTCTTTCATCTGCAAAAACGATGCTTTTAACGCTCAACTTTTCAAGGAGATTTAGATAATCGCTTTGTTGTAATTGATAATATCATGTTTGTCATTTAGATTAGTAAAATAGAATGATAGGAATAAATAAATAGATCTTAACATTAAAAGGGAAAGGCAAATAAAATATATTATATCATAAATAAAGGATTTTTGAATAGAAGGGAAATACCAAAGCAAACAAAAATAGATGTATTTAAAGCCGTATACAGAAAATACTGTCCTATGGATGCGAAACACAGGCCCTCTCTAAACAAGAAATGGAAAAGTTGAGGAGATGAAATATATTTTTTTTTTGCTATTCAGGCTAAGTTGGTCTCCCATTTTCAGGTCTCGACCACGATCGATGTTGCTTAACTTCAGTTATTGAGAGCTGATACTCGACACGCCAGATATACACTATATAACAAATAGTAGGTAAGATCAGGTTAAACTGCGCCAAAGAAAACCAAAAATAGTGCCCTTTCTAGGAAAAATCATGGCTACGGTTTTCTTGGAATTTCGTGATGTGGTGCTCATAGACTACCTAGCAAAAGACAGGGCCATCATCAGGAAATATTTCGCTTCACTACTGAACCAAATGAACGATGGCATTCAGTTTAAACATTCACATATGACCAAAAATAAAGTACATTTTCTTCACGATAATGCTCCATAACCCATGTTTCGAAGTATTTCCACATGTGCTGTATTCGCTGGATTTAGCTGCCAGCGATAACTTCGCCTTCGCCTAAATACGATGAAATGGTTCGCTGGGTGAAGAATCACTTGAAATAATGAGGACAAAGTTATTAACAACAATTATTGCCCAGAGTCCATCAAATTGCATCTCAGATTGAAAACTTTTCCAATGACCCCTGTACTTTATGCACTCTTCTAATTTTTTTTTTATGTATGGTAATAAAAATATATTATTTTGGGACGTTCTGCTATGTTTCTTTTTCTATTTAATTAGATCTGATACATTTGAACTTGGACAAATAACAATATCGATAAAAATGTAAATATTAATATTTTTTATTTTACTTAATATTGTCTCGGAAGGATTATCAATCAGTATTAGTGAAGCCAAAGAAACAAAGTGATTTTTATCGTTATAATCTGATCGGAATTTAAAGTTTATCAACGATCAGTAGTCTGAATTTTACAATAGGGATCTCTTCGGAGGAAAAAGTGACATTGATGGACAAGTACATGGACCACCATCACCATGACCAATCGATCTCATTGGCGAATGACACAGAAAAATTAATACTAACGGACATTGACAGCAAATATCCGTTCAAGGATATTATTTCACTTTTTGTAATTATTTTATCTATAAATAACTTTTTTAAAACATTAATGATGATAATAATGAAAATGCTTGTCCTTTACATGGTAATACATAGATACAAGATTCTTTGTAAATTAAAAAATGGCAGGACTGTTCCAATAAGATGAATATTATGAATTTACTTATCAAAATAATGCTCTTTCATTTCAATATACTTATATCAACGTTTATTCATCCATTGTGGCTAATTTTTTAACCTCTTTAATGATTTGAAAACACAAAAAAGTCACACGAAACCGTATTAGGTATATATGGAGCTTATGAAATAGTATTTGTTGAGTTTTTGACAAAAAATACAAATATGAAATGAGGTATGCATAAGAATATTATCGTGATTTAAATTTTTGTAGATAAATTTGTTACAATATTGTTTATTATACAAGGATCGACTAAAGTGTTCGTAGGATGATGGATAGATGACGTTGTTTGTTTTTAGGGCACATGGACATGTTTATTCTATTAAAGCATCAAATTTCAGATCACTGCATTCACTAAGACTGTTGTGACAGCTGTTTTATTAAAATCACGTCAACATTCATGACGAGATGGCTAGTGTTGAACTTTGTACTGCCCTTATGAACTTTATTATAAACCGATCTTCATAATGAGATTTAGGATAGTCTGAAGGACTCACCTTTATTATTCCATTTTGGTAGAAGCGAAACCATTACAGGTGAGTTTCTCGGAGAATTAAAGTAAAAGTGTAGTTATTAGGCTTTAATTTACTGTCACATCTGTCTAATTCGGCAGACTTAGTGCCATCGAAAAATAGTTTATATTTACACCTAAAAAAAAATACTTAGAAGTCCAGAAATTATTAACATATTAAAATTCATGCGGGTGATTGTTTTGAAGAACTTTACAGTTCTGAATTTTATCAAGGCTGGAAGATTGTAGATATTAGTTGGCTCAAATGTATGAACAAACATTATTATACACATTACATAGTATTACAAACATTAAACGCTTATATTTAATGTATCTATGAAATGAAATAAAAATATATGAACTGAAAATATGTCTGAAAAATCAGCGTAATATTAAATACGGCTTATTTACAAGGCTGTTTCCACAGACTTATAAGGGTTTTTCTAAAAATTCTCAGCCTAACACGAATTGGCACAAGTAAGACCAAATTATTATGATATTTGTATAACGTATAATATGTATGATGTATAATCTGTATAATATATAATATGTATGATGTATAATGGATGTGTGATATATGATGTATGACGTATGATGTGTGTGATGTATGATGTATGATATACGACGTAGCATGTACGATGTACGATGTATGATGTACGATGTACGATATACGATGTACGATGTATTATGTATGATGTATAATGTATAATATGTAATGATGTATAATGTATAATATGTAATGATGTATATGATATATATGACAAAGTATGATGTCAGTAAATGTTCCATCTACATAATAGTCATGGCTACGGTTTTCTGGATTCCCTTCATTCAGAGTTAAAAATCTAAAAACTCTTGTATTTTCTTTGTCAGACTGAGAACTTTTCGGATGACCAGCATATTAACTCATCATTGTACACGAATCCATTTTGAGATGAGAAAACAAGTACTATTTCTTCTCTAATTGATATATTTTTTAAATGAAATTACGTTAAAAACATCCAATTTAAGTAGTCCTAAATACCTTCCATTAAAAATAATGTTTATCTAATGCACGTTCATCAAATATACACTCTTTGATTGACATTAGCTTTTGTAATGTTGATTTCAACCGTGTGTTTAATGCAAAGCACTTTAGCTTGCCTCTTAAAAAAACAATAATATTTTAGAATCTTTAAGAAAAAATAGGTCTTCAGACGTACAATGGTCAATTACTTATACCATTATGTGATTTTAAAGTATCTATTTGCAGCTAGAAAAATACATTTGATATATCTATAAAATCCTTGTGCAATTTTTTTTATTTATGAGAAAACTTTCTAATGGTTGAATGTGGTCGTATAACTTTATAAATTATACATTAAAACTTGTAAGATGATGTTATTGAAAACGAAACAATTGCAACAAGAACGTTCATGCAATTAAAATTTCTTGAATCGTAAACTTTGTTCAAATGGTTCATTGAATGACCTATTTGTGATAATTTTGCTTGATATAAAATTGAATTGCGTACACCCATTAAAGAAACATTCGGTTTGTTCTGCGTTGAATTAAATCCAAGCAGAAAGATACTATTACGAAAAGCAGACAAAGGTCCTATTTATAATGGGTTGTCCAATAAGAGTGTCAGTACTTTAAAATGAGGCACAATGAGAACTACAAGTGATAATGGGGCATTATTTATTTTATGTTAAAGAACAAATAATGGTATTACGAGGGTTGCTATTTATGTATCTAGAATAATAATTAAAAACAAGTATTTATCATTGAAAATGGTTTGTAATTAATTTACGCTACGAATTGATACCGCATCATTGATATCGCTTTCCAAAGATGAAAAAATGACTGATTAGAAAGAAATACACATCATATGAACAGATCATCACTGAAGCAAAGGACTATTTTACAGAGTTCGAAGTTGTAGTTTTTGGAAGGCATAAAAAGGTGAAAAATTGTTGGACGAAGTGTATGGAGCTAAAACGAAACTATCTTTTAAAAGTAATTCGATTTTCAATGAAAAAATCATTTCATTTAAAAACTACGAGGGTTGCTATTTATGTACCAGAAAGAATAAATAAAAACAAATATTTATCATTGAAAATGGTTTTACTGTTTTTCAAAATATTCTCCGCGATGATCAATGCACTGTTGAATAAGTTTGAACCCATTTTTATACCACTTTTTCCATTCCGATTGAGGTATCTCCAAAATATGCATTTTGAACGCATCAACCGCTTCTTCTGGTGTTAAAAATTGTTGACCACGTGTTTATTCTTCACGGACGGGAACAAAAAGTAAATCATTGTATGACAAATCAGGACTGTACGGCTGATGACCCATCAATTCGATTTTTTGACCGGTCAAATATTGAGATGTTCGGTCCGAAGTGTGTGAGCTCGCGTCATCATGGTGAAGAATGATCCTGCGTCGCTGACTGCTTTTTTCTTATTTCTTCAAAGGCTTCTGACAAACCAGTGGTTGTATACCATTCAGAATTAACCATTCTCCGATTCTCCAGTTGCAATGTACCCACATGCCCATTTATCCCAATAAAACAGATGACCATTTGCTCGAAGTACTTCTTGCGCGAACAACTTTTGTTGGGTTTTGCTTATTTTGAAAGACCCATACAGTCGACGGTTGTTTACTTTCGGGCTCATATGCATATATCCAAGATTCCTCACCTGTGTAGATGTTATACACGGCTTTTGCGCACCACGACTCTATTTTTTAGCATTTCTTTGCACCAATGGCCACGAGCCTTTTTTTTGTAGTGATTGTCAAATTATGGGGAATCCAGTGCGCACAAATCTTTTTCACCGCTAAATGGTCATGTAAAATCTTATGTATGCTTGTTATACTAATGCCCAGGTATGCCTCAATTGCATGGTATATCACATGATTTTGCTTTATCAGTTCCCTCTTAGTATCGATGTTTTCTGGCACAACAACCAATTTTGGATGACCTTCTTTAAATTCGCCCGTGAGCGAACGAGGTCCACGATTGAATTCACTAAACCCATGATATACAGTGGTTTTAGATGCTGCGTCAACGCTAAGTCGAAGTGAGTTGATCGATGCACTACTATTGTGGCAGAGATGAAATTTTCAAGTCGTCAAACAATACAAATAGCGTCCGTATGACAAAACGAATATGAGTAGCTTTTCATCGGAAAAGAATATTTTTTCTTAAACTTACAACTTATAAATTGAAACAAAGTGCAAGAAAGAAAGGATTGTACGTAAACTAAGATGAGACCAAATATATGGAGAGGGCAGAAAATTAAAAAATCGAAATTTTTAAATAATATTAACCATAAAGGGATAGTTTAGAATGTCTAGGAGTTAAAGGAAATCATACGTAAATATTGAAATATATGCCAGAATGATGGCTGGGACACGATATGTGGGAGTACTTAACAGAATATTAATTAATAAGAACATTTTTAGAAAAGCAAATTATTAATACTGATCGGAATAATAGATATTAAATAATACAGATTAAACACAGTTGGTAATAAAAAAATAAGAAAAGTATTTGGAGTAACGAAGATTATTAAGGAGTTGGTACAATTGTCCAATGAGGCAGATAAATCCCGTGTTATAATAGCGTAAATATTACCATTGCTAGGACACGTAGAGAGGATGACTGAAACAATAATAAAAAAGAAGGTTAAGAATAACGAGCTGTGGAGGAAAAAAACTAAGCACCTAGTCATGGACCAGATTGGCTTTCAGAGCAGATTTACATTCATTGATGCGTTTCTTTTTGTGAAGTTTCTTGAAAAATATTTTGGTTTTTACGATGTTTCGACGAGATCGTACTTGTCATCCGTACAAGTGTTCGGTTTGCATGCTCGAGAGAGATTATTGTCAGGTAGGTCTATATCACGTTTTTTAATAATTGTTTTGGTTTTGCCTCCGTTCGGGCTGGTTCTTGGTGTATGACACACACACCGCATCATTTCCAGTTATGAATTGCTGGAACCAATTCTTATAAGTACTGCACGAAACATCATATCTCTCAAAGCCGCACAAATCAAGTCCTGAGCGTAGCATTTTTATTTCAGTTGAAAGTCGAAGAGAACCAGTGCCTCAAATGTTGCTTTTCAACTGAAATTATTTTTCTGGTTATGTTAGTTAGGTATGTTGCAATAAGGAATATTCTTCATTTTTGAAGAATATATTGTTTTCGGATGGAGCTTATTTCATCTGAACGATCATGTAAATAAGCAAAACTGTCGTTACTAGAGTACAACGAACTCGAAACACAAGCATAAAAAACCCTTATATTCGCTTAAAGTCACTGTACGGGCTTCAATGTCAGCACGAGTAATAGTCGGTCCATACTATTTTGAAGACGACAGGGGACGCGCAGTTACCGTCAATTCAGAGCGTTATGTGGAAATGTTGGACAACTGTTTGGTACTTGAACTGCAAAACTTTGCTAATTATAATCAAAGAACATGGTTTTAACAGGATGAAACAAATTCACACACTCCCAATACATCTCTGCCACGAGTTAGTGATATTTTCCCAAACAAATTGATCTCCAGAAGAGGTTACATAAATTGGCCTCCACGTAGTCCTGATTTAAAGCCTATGGAGTTTTTCTTGTGGGGGGGGGGGGGGGGGGGCTATCTAAAATGGAAAGTTTACGTTAATAAAGCGGGTTCTTTGGTGTAGTTAAAAGAAAATATCCGACACGAAATGGCAGCCATTCCAGAGATTATATGCCGAGCTGTTCTAAGAAACTTTGCTGTTCGTTTAGATGAGTGCCGTGAGCGTGAAGGTTTACATATGGATGATATGGTTACTGCCGGCCGCGGTGGTCTGGTGGGTTAGTCGCCTGCCTGGCAATCCAAAGACAGCTGGTTCGATTCCAGCGCTCGGATGGGTGTTTTTCTTTAATTCTTCTGTCCGTCTTACTTCCTACCCTACACACACACACGCACTTTTATACACTTACATATACACACACACGCCCACACCTATCCACACCTAAATGTCTGTGATTGTTTCTAGGTAAGAGTGTAAAATCCGACAACGAATTACCCCTCAGTCAGTTAAAGGCTGGGTAAGGCCGGATACCTTCTAAGAAGTGTTCTACGTTGGTCACTCGCCAGTAGGTAGGCTTTCTGATAGACTTATGGGTAGGCACATTACCGTGATTCGGAACCCACGTTAAGCTGTAGGTCCAGTTGCTAAATAGCTTTAGATCCTGATGCGCCTCTAACCGTAAATCATTTCCTTTCCTTTGATATGGTTACGGATGACATTATTTTTAAAAATTAATTTCCTTAAATGTGTATTTTAATAATTAGTAAAGGTTTTTTGATGGCGGTCTCTCTTTTATTTGTATCGCTATATTAAAATGTTTTTTTTTTGGGACATCTTATATTGAGAGATACAACTCGGCGATTGACACCCGGTTCGTTTCTCATGATGTAAAAACCAGGACAAACGAGACCGAAGTGATTTTTCACGTTAAATTTACACTAGTCTCGTAACTAAAGCCTCATTCTGAAGTTGAAAGATAGCGCTTAAAATTAACTGTACGGTGGGGAAAATTCTGATTCGATAGGTTCTAGAGTAGATGAAACGCAGGAGCCGAGAATTAAGTTGGGGACATAATATATTGGTGTTTGGGGGTAATCACGTGACTCAAGAAAGTTTGAATACTCACTCGCTCTTTAGAGCATGTACCCTCTGTGGTATTTTGTTTTTTATGCATCCGGTAATTAACTCAAGAGTTAGTTCTTATTTCAAATTATTTCAGAGTAACCCTCTTAAAGTTTTTTATATTCAGCATTTAAATTAATGAAAAATCCTGATCTTCCATGTAGGTATACGGTAATTTTCTATTACATAATATATATGGCGTGAATAAATCTAACGGTATCAATATCCGTATGCGAATCTTAAAATGAAAAAGTAATTAAAACGTCTAGCTTGTCCACGACGGTTAATAGCTATATACAAGAGAATCTTCTTCCCTCCCACTCCAATAAAAATCATTCGGTAATCTTCGTAGTCCGTACGTTCAAACAGAAAGTAGGTTGTTTCGATCTGACCAAACATAAAAAATTAAGCACTAGGGCGTACCTTGTCTAAATCATTTTATTTCGGTTCTGTTATGCGGTCCCAATGCCGAAATGTAATTTTCAAATCATCTAACAGTTCCTCGGTCGCCTTTGAGAATCTGAAACCGACCTTCAACTTATAATCCATTAGAACAGACACACTCGTAATATCAAGATCCAGAATCTTTCTGTTTTTTTTTTGTTAATCATAAGTTTTAAAATGTTTTCCTTCTTATTAATTAGTTTGACAGGTTGATAGTGGAATTATGGGCAATGATCCCAGTTGTTTCATAAAAATTAAATTTTTTTTAACGGAGTTACTGGTAAACAAAAATAAACAAATTTATATCAATTCAAAATTTTCGAATATATATCTACTAGAGAATTTACTAGAGATTCTTCCAAAAACCCAAAGTTCTTCTGCCATACATCAAGGGAGTTACTGATACAATTTGGCACGTATTCAGATCCCGTAATATCGAAACGATATTTACAACAAAAATAATTATATCCAGTTTCCTAAGACCAGTGAAGGATAATATTCCACAAGAGTCACATGGTGTCTATGAGATTCCTTGTTCTAGCTGCTCCCAATCATATATGGGCCAAACTAATAGAGGTATTCAAAATCGCATATACGAGCATTCCCTCGCTGTCCGAAAATCTGATCTCTCCTCGACTTTAGCAGAATATTATATACAAACGGGTCATAAAATAGATTTCGACAATGGCCAAAGTAATCGCACCTATATGTTCCTACAAACCCTGAATAATTCGTGAAGCAATTGAGATCGAAAAATGTCCAGACTGCTTAAATAAGAGGGACGACGGTCTTAGAGTTCCAAATACATGGAAACCGCTTATTTCCAAATTGCCCATCCGAAAACCTTCCAGTCAAACGTCCACTTCCCGTTCAACCCCCACCTCTCAACTGAGCGTTCCACTAACAACCTCATCTATTAATACAGAGGTCGCGCCATCCACGTTCTTTTCTAGTTGTGAACTCTGAGATGTAGGCAGTTTGAGGCCTCGGAGTAAATCAACTAGATTCTCTTTAAAATGGCTTCAAAGTGGAAGCCGAAACGTCGAGATTTTACAAATCTAAACGCGTTTCTACTCGAGATTTTACAAATCTAAACGCGTTTCTACTCGAGAACCTAGTAATTCTAATATTTCCGATCGCGGAAGCCTTTCCGAACACACATATATATATATATATATATATATATATATATATATATATATATATATATATATATATATATATATATATATATATATACATATATATATATATATGCAAAAGTAGATATACAGTTATAAGAATTATACTGAGTTCTGTATTATTTACTATACTATATCATACTGTTATATTATAATTTTATATTTTTTTATAAATATTTTATATCTTTTATTGGTTTGCATTTTACATTTATGATTTTTTTTCAGGTAATAATGGCTGGTCATTTAACCAACGACCAACGGAAGTAGATAATGAAACAATACTAGAAGACAGAGAAGGTTGAAAAGATTCGACATAAATGAGCTGGAGAATTTGACACCTCCATCAACTAATCTAACAATTTACAGATTAAGCGATAATTTGATCAAATTTGATAATTTGTATCTTGTAATGCATCAAGGAGTGGTCAACTACTCAGTGTTACTATTCATAAAAATGAAATGTTAATTGCTCTGGCATTTACTCAAAGCTCAAAAAATCAAAGAGAACTTTCGCATAAATCTTTGGGTCGTTTAATGCAACGTTTGGTTTGAAAATGTATCGGCCAAGATTACTTCATTGATTATTAGAGGATTATCCAGATAGTCGTTTGTAATTCTGCGAGGTACTTTTGAATGAAAAAAGACAAGGTATCATTCGAAAAATTTGTTCGTTCGATGAAGCGAATTTTAATCTTTAAGGCGCTGTTAATAGGCATAACTGTGTCTATTACTCAACATAAAACCCCCATCTAACAATTGAAGAACAGTTGAATCAACTTAGGATTACTGTTTGGGTGGGCCTTTCATGTAAATGGGTCATTGGGCCTATCTTTTTCAAAACTGTTATCCACGACCTATATCTTAACATGCTGAGGAACACTGTTATTTCACAATTACAGCTACAGCCTGATAATGAAGGCTTCTATTTACAGCAAGATGGAGCTCCTCCCCACTTTGCTGTAACAGTGCGTGAGTTTCTTGATAAAGAATTAACCAATAGGTGGATAGGCCGACGAGGGCCAGTTAAATGGCCACCATGATTACCAGACCTGGCCCCAATGGACTTTTTCTTTTGGGGTGTTATCAAAGATAAAGTATTTTCAAGAAAAGCAGGCACTGTTGATGGCATGAGTCAATTCATAAGAGAAGCATGCCAAGATATTGATAACCAAAACCTCTATGCGAAAGTGTGCTTGAGTATAGAAACTAGACCAAGAAGGCCGACAATTTGACCACTTACGAGATTGTATTTAACTGCATTTTGTGCGTCCTCTTTATGCACGATGTTATGTATGAATAGTGTAGTGGACTCGTGGAGAAAAGTATTATAAAGCAAATATAAAGTTCACCCGTGCTCCGCGTGGATGATGTGCCATTATCATTGTCGGAAGAAACGACTAAAGCCATGACCATATAAATCGGTCATGTCGATTGGCGGCTGCAATCACATACAGCTCTTACCATCCTGCGGTAAACGTCCGCAACAGTCAGACTGTGCGAGCTCGTTCGTAGATCACCTAATCTTGGGTAAGTACCAGGTATGTACGAAAAATAGTGTAGTGGGCTCGTGAAGAAATCCATTATAAAGCAAAGAAAGTGGATGCTTTGCCATTCTTTCATCCGCCACCCACGTTGGAAGACGTTTGCTGGCGGTTTGAGTACTTTGGGACTCGACTTCTGGTATTTCCTTTAAAGCGGTCAGCGAACTATCTTGAATGGTTTTTATGGACACAAAACGGGGCCCATAAAGTGGTTTCTTCAATTGAGGGATCAATCTGCATGTCTGGTAAATATGTTGCTAGTGGAACGGTATTTGTACGATTTTTATGCGCCAATACCAAGTTAGTACTATAATAGTACTAACACTAATACCAACACCACCAACACCAACAACAACACCAACAAACATATTTTTTGTGGGGACAATCATACCAACAATTAATATGACTTTCATTTTTGACCGGATTTGACGTGGTTTTTTCGGCTTTGATTTATCTTTAGCACCATGCTTCCTTGATTGTTGAGTTTCTGGGTTTTATATCCATGTCTTATAACCAGTAAAAATGTCATTATCCAAAAAAACCATCTCTTCGGAAACCTCAATACGAAGATGTTTTTCAAAAAAATTATTGTTTTCGGCACAAGACATACGAGATAAGCTGAAATTGTTATTCAAAATCAATTGAATTGAACTAAATGATATGTCAGTAATATTTAGAATGTCTCCAATACTTAGTTGACGATTACTCAGTACAAAATTCTTAATTTTGGTAATGTTTTCTTTATTGATTGACGTAGAAAGTCTTCCTGGACGAAGTTCATCTTCAACTGCTTCTCTACCATCACTAAAGTTCTTGTACCAGCTACAAAACATATTTTTTGGGGAGAGTCAGACCAACTTAAAATACAAATGGTTATATCGATACGTAAAGCGCATAGTAGATGTGTTAACTGTCGACTAATTTGTTTCAGCAGTGTTTTGTCTCATATTTTTTGATCATCTCTTTATAATTCTTTAAGATCCAATCCGTAGTGAAAAATTGTCTCGACATTATCTACTAAAAAGCCATATTTTTCTTCATTAAATGTTTACAATTAAATATTACGACCATTCAGTACTATGTTATGGACCAAATTAACATTTTCTTTGATCACGACTGTTTCCGGTGCTCTCGCACCAGGTGCATGTTTACTAAACTTTCTTCCGAAATTAAACTGATTAAAAACCAGTTTTTAATTATATGATATGAAGGGACATAGTCACCTCGTATATCTGTCGTATTATTATACATTTCTAATTGTGATACTATATATTATACAAAATAAAACAAAAATCGTCATCAGTAGTAGTTGTAGTTCAATCAAAATATCATCAGCAAGGCGTAATGGTCTTTGTTACATGCTTTTTGGCTCGTGATACTTGATTTAATGAACAAATCTTTCTTAAGAAAGATCATTTTAATTGAAATACTATTAACAATACATTTAAAAAACGAAGACTCCAAAATATATAAATCTAATTGTGTTTTCTATAGATATAAAGAAACAATTTCTTCGAGAACTTAAAAAAGGAAATATTTATTTTGATATTCGTAGTCGACCAAAAGATCTCAGTTGTTTTTCTAAATAAATTACCTCCGAACCATCAAACACTCGAACACTCGCTTCGTAACGAACACCAATATTTGATTTGTTCTTCGACCAAATATTATTCCTTGTTTGACATTCCTCATAGGAGCAAGAGCGCATTATAACGTCATTAATGGACCTTTTCTGTTCTCCGATTTCTATTATCATATCGAAATTTCGAAATTAAATGGTCGGCATAGAAAAAGGAAGACTTATCTTTGATGGAGACAATTGAATATGATTTTCTGGTTATCGGCAACTGTCGAAGGGTATTAAGGTGCTCGATGGGGTGCTAAGCCTTGTCAGTACCCATTAAGTAATGAATTTATTCTCTAATCGATGACTGAGTAAAATAACACAGACTAATTTCTCATTTCAACAATCAAAAAGTCGAAATTTCAATCCAGTTTAGATAAAAGGGTAACAGATAACTTGTATAATTAGTTGCGTATATCTTTTTATATTTAAAAGTTAATTGTTTATCTTTTAGGTATAACGTTTTTATTGTTGTAAGATTTTATTAAATGTTAAATTGTGTTTATTAATTTATTGAATTAAATATTAGGGTAAGATATGACACATATAACAATTAATTTCACGCCAGTACAATTCTGCAAACTGATATCATGAAACAGATATATAGGATAACAGATAATTGGAAAAATTAAATTAACTGTGAAAACATTTTAAAAAAGATGGTTTTGTAAATATAACATTTTATTTTTCTCTAAAATTGCCATAAAATGTTCAAGTTTGATTTTTATTTAAATGAATATATTCTACTTTCTCTGTTTTAAGGCAGGAAAATTACATTAATAATAATTATTAAATGTCAGAGTACAGTTCTGCTAACTTTTTATAAGTGATTGGTCAATCCACTGTGTTCGCCCTTCTATTTTCATTTTATAATTTTGAATGTTCTTTGAAGTAATAATATATGCTGCTAGAAAAGTTTGTGTTATTACAAAAGAAAATATAAAAAAATACAACTGGCATAACAGTAGAATACACAGATCAAGGAGCAAAAATAAATTAAAAGGAAAAATAATTTATAACACATTAAACGGACAGTGACTTAAAAAAAGATTACTAGAAAAAAAATATCAAGGCAGAGCTCATGGGAAAAACCAAGTTAGAATAAATAATCACAAATTATTCTGGCGGAAAATCAATAAAGACCGAGTAAGAAAAAACTGATTAGTTAGTTTATTTAAGTTAGAGATGTTAACGCAATAGACGCTATTTAGCGACTGCGCCTACAGCTTAACATGGATGCCAAACCACGGTCATCAGTTATCGATTAACCCCGGTCAACACTTCCCGGGGTTTTCAACCACAGGTATCGAGCTTAACCATAAGTCTCTCGAGAAGCCTACCGACTTGTGAGTGACCAACCTAGGATACCTCTCAGAAGGCATCTGGCCCTACCCAGACCTCGAACCACATCCACATAGGAATATTATAAAGAGCCAATAATTATAATAAACAGGGACAAAATCATAATAATAAATAAAGGAAGAAAAATAATAAAGATAGAAGAGATGGTAGAGATAATTAAATAGGATAATAGATGACTAGTATAATAGGTTACATATATAATGGGTTGTTCCATAAGTTTTTAGCGTTTTTTCTTAAGTTTTATTTTATGTGTTTTTATATGTTTGTTATTTTTTTTTATATATTTATGTTTTATTGAATAAAGCAACAATTATAACAACAAACTAATCAATGATGTATTCTCCGTCATTGTTCGATCTCCGTCATTGTTTGGTCTTCGTTCGATATCTTGCTTAACTCTCGGCTATGGTGTGTCTCCTGCGGCTTCCTTCCTTTGCTTCATGTTGACATAGAGATACTATTTGCTATCTCTTGTTATGATTCTATACAAGAATCGTTGCTTGTGATCGCGTGTTGCTCGATGTCGGTTCAGATTTTGAGGAGCTTTGTCGCTTTTTAAGATCGTCCTAGTCGAACTCGGAAAGTCGATCAGAACGAGGCGTTTCATCCAGGTTGAAGTTATAATTTTTGAACTTAGCAAACATCTCGAGCAGTCCAATCAGCTATTGCGTCCTCTCTGCGACACAAATGTCTCGAACTGCTTCTGTAGCTTTTTCACCACGACGAAAGGAGAAATATAGGAAGTGTTGAAAACGAAGATTTTGCCGCCTGAATTTTTATTCCATATATATGTTTTTAATAATCTCTGCCATTATATATATATATATATATATATATATATATATATATATATATATATATATATATATATTTGGACAAACACAAAAAACGGAGGAAAAACAAACGAATTATAAAAACGGCAGAATCTAATGAATAAAGATGGCAAAAATATTCGAAAATATTGATGAATTTCGCCCAATTTGACAACGCTGTCGGATGTTTTTTGGGGTCCGCGTGACCCCAGGCCAACGTTTGCACCTGTGCCGCATCTTTCTATGGCCGGGCCGACGACCGCAAATTATCATACGTAACCCGTCATACCAGTTTCGATTTCGATTGGGATTATCGGTAGTGTTAGGGGCGCTCTTTATCCTCCTTTTCCTCTTCTTTTTCTTCTTCGTCTTCCTTTCGCTAGCCGGTCTCAACCCCGAGGGCGACTCGTGGAACGCTATGGGGAAGGTAAGCTGGATCGTGAATGAGCGAGAAAGAACTTAATGGAGAGAGGCCAGACGTTGTGACCGAGTTATTGTGATTAAGAATGAGTTTGCGGGAGTTAGCGGACAATTTTTAGGAAAATATTATTATGATACAACACTTTTTTTTTAGATAATTGGTATGAGTAAAAAATATCGAATATATCATTTAATTGCATTATTCGTTTAATATCAAGGTTGCAGATTCGGCACATTCAAGAATTTACGACTTTTATGAATTTCAATAAACCAGCCTTTATTTTACGAGGGTTGAATGAAAAGTAAGATAGATGGCGGAGCGATCGCAAAGATGATTGTAATTGTGAAAAGTAACTCCTCCTTTGTAGTAATGCTTTATGACTTTTAAGGCATTTAGTCCATATTTTCAATGACATGAGATTTGGTTTAGTTTTAAGTATTGTGGCGTGTCCATATATTTTTTTAATTATAAATTCATTAATTTTCGTTTTGAAAAAGGGATGAGAAGACCTACCGAAATGTTAAAGTTTAAAAGTTCAGTTTTGTTCGTTAGGCAAATTAATTACAGAAAAAGAATCACTGAGAAATTTGTCTCCGTTTTGTTTTTGTTTTTTACCCAGTGATTCTTTATTTACGTAAGAACAGATATTTTCGATATTTTTTTGAGTTTTAGATCGTAGCGAAACACCACAAAAAAGTTTCGTTTTGACACTCTTCGAAAACAGATACGTTCGATATTTTTGCTAACATGAGCGAATTTTGTGTGTTAATTAAACACTACTAATGGAGCAAAACAAAGAAAAATTGAAGTATTATACTACTATATAGTATTATACTCTTTTGCTTCTTCTTTAGTATTATGGGAACTCTTCTGATTCTTTTCATTTCATGGTTCATAAAATGTTTATTAAGTTTTTATGTGATTAAATTACTATAATACACTGATTAATCACTACAATGTATTCGCCCATTCGTCCGCCGATGTAACAGCGAAATGGGTTAATTTTCGGGGCGGTTAATTAATTTAAATTGGGTTTATTTCTTTAAAGACTTCTGGCAAAGAAATGGTTGTGTACAATTCAGAATTATTCGTTCTACGATTCTCTAGTGGCACTGTAGCCACATGCCCATTTACCAAAAAAAAAACAGGCGGCAATTTGCTTTGAAGTGCTTCTTGCGGAAGCAACTTTTGTTTTGCCTGAATTAGTTTGAAAGACCCGGCACCTATGTAGATGTTATACACGGCTTTTTACGCCCGACGATTGTATTTTTTGAGTATTTTTTGCACCAATCGATACGAGTCTTTTTTTTGCGCCTTTCCGAATTTCCAACGGGCACAAATCTTTTTCACGGCTAAACGTTCATGTAAAATTTAGGTATCCTGGTCATACTAATGCACAGGGATGCCTCAATTTCACGATATGTCGCATGACGATCTTGCTTTATCAGTTCGCGCACAGTATCGATGTTTTCTGGCACAACAACCGATTTTGGACGACATTCTTTAAATTCGTCAGTGAGCGAACGACGGCCACGATTGAATTTACTAAACAAGTGATATACAGTGGTTTTAGATGATGCTTCATTTCCAAAAGTCGAAGTGAGTTGATCGATGCACTGTTGTTGAGATAATCCACGTCGAAAGTCTAAAGGTAATTAATCTAACTGCGTATAAATATTAAATTCATATTAAACTTTTTAATTTAACAATTCCTTCAACAACGCCATTTTTTTTAGTTTATTAAATACTATGTGGAAAAAAATGGTATAAACAAACTTCTTATTCAAAGACCCGTTGTATGAAATCGAATATCATTACGTTTATTTAACTTTGTTTCTTTTTGCAGAAGATATTTCACATAAAACGTTTCGTTCTATAAATAATGTCACATGATTTAATCCATTCAAAACCGACTATAGCCATGTGGATAAATACGATAGGACATCGCCTTCACGTAACCGCAATATGTATTCAGATTGTAAACTGTCCTTTAACAAAGATGCGTCCCGGAGCTACCAAGCCATTATCCTATTACACGGCCTGAGCCGTAGACGTAACTATTGTTGTCCAATAAAAATGTTACTACGATCACAATAGTAGTATCTTAAAAGCGGTTTTAAAATAGGAAGATTCAATTGCAATCGTTTTCGTCGCAACAATTTATTCACTCTAAATAGCCTTTGTTGGATATATCGGATGATGCTGCTCGTAAATGGTGAAATTAACTTTTGGGTGGCCTTGAATTTAATCACGGAGCTATTCAAATGAACCAGCTGAATGATTACTGGAAAGCTGTCATGGATTTTCAAAAGAGGAGAGTAATGTCAGGTCAGTACGGCTTCCTGTAGCACCGATTCGTTTCAGTTAAGAACTTCTTTATCGGCGATATTAATTCCTTCAAAATTAATACGGCAGTCATATTAAATATAGTTAAGATTAAAGAAGATCTAAAAATCACACGTTGCTAAATCAGGCGAGTCTGATGTTCATAAATCTTATTTTCTTTTGAAAAGTTTACAATTACCATAGAAGTATTGAAATTTCCTTGTTTGCTAATTGATGTGGAACACAATGCGATAGCTCAAAAAGCAAGGTAATTTTTGTTTTAAAAATTCGCGCGCTTTACGTATACAATCGTTTATTTTTAAGTTGGTATGACTGTCTTTAACATCTGATAGAAGTTTTATATAATTTCGCTTTCCCAGTTAGAAATTATAGCGCCTTTTGCAATTTAAAAAAAAAGTATATACTAATTTTTTAAAATGGATAATTTTATCGAGCAAATAATTTGCATTAAATTTTGTCTAAAAAAACGAAATCTCTTGTGATGATGCATTAAAAATGTTAAGATGTTACGGCCATGAAACTGTGCTAAAATATTTACAAGTGGTATAAAGACTTTAGTGATAGAAAACCTTCCACGTAAATTAATTTAAACATTACAAAAATCAAGGGTCTTGTACTGAGTAACGCCGGTTAAGTGCTAGAGTTAAGGAATATCATTTGGATCAATTCAATTACTTTTTAAGAACCGTTTAGGCTTGTTTTGTGTGTCTTCTCGTTTTGTTTCGAAAACACCAATTTAAAAAATATATCGAGTGCTAAAGTTGCTAAAGTCATTATACAAAGAAGTTTTTTTTGGATAATGAAATTTTGAAATGCATAATTACTGGTAATGAGATATGCATCTATGCTTGTGAGCTAGAAACAGCTCAACAATCTAGCGAGTATCATGCAGATGAACCAAAACCAAAACCATAGGTCAAAAACAAATATCATATTAATAGTTTTCTTCGATTCCTGTGAAGGAGACAAAATAAATTTGGATGAATAAATAAAAGGTATACAACTTTGCTCCCACCGTTTTACTAACTCAAAGTTTCAAAAGCGGTAATTTTCAAGTCGAAAACTGGTATAACGGTGGAAGAGCGAAAGTTTTTGAAAATGAAGAATTAGAGGCATTACTTAATGAAGATTCGTGTCAAAGTCAAGAAGAGTTGGCAAGATCATTGGGAGTGACTTAACAAGCAATTTCAAAACGCCTCAAAGACCTTGGAATGATCCGGAAGCAAGGATATTGGGTGCCAAACGAGTTGAAACCGAGAGATGTTGAACGCCATTTGTTTAATTGTGAACAGTTACTTGAAAGGCAAAAACGGAAGGGATTTCTGCATCGTATTGTGATTGGGCACGAAAAATGGGTTTATTACGATAACCCCAAGCGTCAAAAATCATGGAAATATCCCGGTAACGCTTCCCACCGACGGCCAAACCGAATATTCACTGCCCCAAGGTCATGCTCTGTATTTGATAGGACCAGCTTGGTGTAGTGTATTATGAGCTGTTAAAACCGTCTGAAATAATCACAGGAGATGATTATCGAACGCAATTAATGCATTTGAGTCGAGCATTGAAAGACAAACGGCCGCAATACACCGAAAGACACGGTAAAGTGAATGATTTGCAGAATGACAATGCTCGGCCCCATGTTGCGAAAGTGGTCAAAACATACTTGGAAATATTGAAATGGGAAGTACTATCCCACCCATCGTATTCTCCAGATATTGCTCCCTCTTACTATCACCTATTTCGATAAATGGCACACGGTCTGGCTGACCAGCACTTCCGGTCTTGTGAAGACGTCAAAAATTGGATAGATTCCTGGAACAGGATCATTCGTAGATGCCTGAAAGATGGGAAGAAGTAGTGGCCAACGATGGACAATACTTTGAATCATAAATGTATAACCGTTTGTTATACATTTATGTATAATCAATGTATTACCAACAAAAAAAAACGGTGGGAGTAACGTTGTATACCTTTTAAAATATTTTATGTTTTATTTAAAGTTATTTTACTTTTTGATTATAATAGTATGTATAAAAGATCTAGCTGAAAACACCAGAACCTCTATTTGCACTGTGTTTTTATCAAAATACTAATGTAGAAGTCATGTACTATTTAGATTACTTTGCATTAAAAAAAACGACATAAAACATATTAAAAAAAACCTTTAAACATAAGGAAACAGCAAATCTATTCTTACTAACTATTTTCTAATAATTCCTTAGTAATCATTATCCGATAAGATTTATGTGCTATAGGTATATAATCAAGCAATGTTTGATCGGTCCCGGTATGAAGTAAACCTCGTTGACCATTGGCCAACGGTCACGCAAAAGATCAGACCTTCGCATACCATGCTGCTACGAAGGATAAGCCGTGAATGTTTACATACGAGAACGATGCACCTGTGTACATAATATTCTCTACATAGTCCGAACCCGTCGAACGAAAGAAAATAAAAAGCGTCAAATTGGCTTGAAGTTTGGTCTCATTCTTGCGTTTATTTTTCAATTCATAAATAATTTATGTCGAAAAAATTACATATTAATCAATGGAGTATTCATTGTAATGTTATATAATTGTTAATATAACTATATAATTGATGGCCAATACTTTTATTTAATTTATACTTTAAATTTATTAATGCTTAGAACAAATGTGTATAGTAATTTTCTATCGCAATTGTAAATATTTCTGTCGCAATTTGTAAAATTATTTTTCTTAGGGATTCTTGAAACTTAATATTTGTGGTTATATACAGTGAAGGAAAAAAGTATTTGAACAGATCAATTTTTCTCAATTTCCTTTATTTTAATACCTTTACATTTTTTAACGTTACATCCGTACAAACTACAATGGGAATATAAAGTGAAATAAAAATTTTGAACAAGAAAAAAGTATTTGAAGACCCAAAAACGAGACTCAAAAATAGTAAAAAAAAGCAGGTACTTTGAACTGTATCTGTTATTATCTATGATAGTCTACAATTGCCTTTGCATTGATCCTACTATTATTATTTGTTATAATGGGTGGGGCAAGTGACACGCTAATATTTTAATAATTTAATAATAATAATTTTAACTTTTAAAAGAAACAAGAGAAAATAGAATGTTTATTTCGTTTTTAAATTTTGTGTAAATTAATTTTTGAAAATTATGTCTTTTTGTGCCCTTTTTTTGACATTTTCCATAATTTTTGTTAACATACCTGGTGTTAATACAGCGATTTGAACACACGTATGTTGTGTTACTGTATGGTTTGGGGTTTATTTATGTGAACCTTTTCCTTCAAAAGTTCCCATAAAAAATAATCCCGAGCTCGTTATTAATTTTCCATAAAAATGGCCGATTTGATGGAAGTGGTTTATGATGGTATTATAGTATTCTAACTTCTCAGTAAGCAGTTTAATTTTATTAAACTGGGAGAATTAGCAAAGGAAAATTTTTTGTCCCTACTAAACGATATCATACTTACAAAGAAAGGTCAAACAGACTGGAACGAAACGTTATGAAAAGTAAACATGGAAATAAACATCGACAAAAGCAAAACGATGGTAATTTAAGACATAAAAATAAAACATTGACAATAGCAAGTAAAAAACTATAAGTATTTAGGCACAATAATAGAATATAATGGAAAAAGGGAAAAGAAGTCAAACTGCTAACGCCCTAAAAACAGCATTCCTGGAATAAAGAGAGATACTGAAAGAGGTAAAAGCACAGGTGAATAAGAAAGTAGTGAGACCATCAATGATATACGGCAGCGAATCTTGGACAATCAAAGAGAGAAAAAAGTAGTGGTAGTAGACAAAGTAGAGGGAATTACAAGAAGGGACAGGTAAACAATCGTAATGGAACATCTGGAAACGAAAATAATAGGAAGAGCTATCGAAGAAATTTATGAAATTTATTAAAATTAATTTATAAAGTGAAAACACGAAGACCAATGACCAAATGAAGTTGGACGTCCAAGACTGAGATGGGAAGTACAAGTTCGACAAGAGCACGGGACAGAAACTCATGGAGGGTACAAATTCCTTTGTCCATAGATATTTTCTGTATTTTTCCCTTATTTTCCGTGCTCTTATCAACACCAGCACAGCAGCACTCATACCGGCTAACACGACGATATCAGATGTATTCATTAAACTGAAATTATACAGTAGGTACTTACAAAATAAAAGGTTTTCACGTTTTCAAAAAACCGTTTGTACTTAACTCAAAGATGTAGAATGAAACTGACGCAAATATGTGGACAGGAAGAGACATGCCTCTTAGCCTGCGCTAGGACGCATGCGCTAACGCATGCAATAACGCAGGTTGGAAGACACGTTGAAACGCATGTTGAACAGATCAGGACTTACTAACAGGGAAACAGTTCGCACTATTTTTGGACCTCTGTGATGCGGGACCGATCCCTAACGTTTCCAAATTCTTCAAATTGCTTGAATAAGTGATAAATTGTCGTTTTACGACTGGCCGGACGATTACGATATTTTCATCTAAATTCAGGTGGAGTTGCAATAATTGAAATAATTTTTTTTAGCGTACATTTCAATAAGTTCACTGTGGTATATATATATATATATATATATATATATATATATATATATATATATATATATATATATTATTATTATTATTCACGTATGGGCCCTGGTGGACCACGCGAAGTACAATTAGAGGCGTTTGTTGTTGTTAGCCTTCCTTTGAGCCCATACTAATTTCATTCTTTCGCTATGAGCTTTTCTCCTTTCGTCAGACCAAGCTGTTCCAGTCTTCCTACATTTTTCTCTCTGGCCAACCTTCCAAACGTTAACCTTGTGTCTGAAACAACCTCTATCCTGAATTTCACTTTGTGTAATATTTGCTGATCTTAGGTCCTCTTTAATTGCCGCAATCCATTTAATTATTTCTACTTTAGCTCTACTCCTATTTTCATAAAATTCGACTATTTGTCTAGTTAGCCTACTCGGATTCATCCGTTTGATGTGTCCGTAAAACTTAAGTCTTCTTTTTCTCATATCGCTATGTATATCTGTGTATTGTTTGATTTCTTGGTTTTCTCGAAGTCGGTATGTTGTGCTATTTATTTGTTTGGGGCCTAGGATTTTTCTTATGATTTTTCTTTCCTTCTTTTCAATATCCTCGATGTCCCTCTTTCTATTCAAAATGAGAGTTTCTGCAGCATATAGACATTCTGGCTTAATAACCATGTTGTAATGTCTCAGTTTTGTGTTTTTAGATATGCATTTTTTGTTGTAAATATTTTGTGTAAGTCTCAATGCCGTTTCCATTTTTTGACATCTACCCTTATTGGCCGCTTTTTCCAACCCATTTTCCATGATTATTTCACCCAAATATTTGAATTGAGAGACTCGTCTGATCTGATATTACCATATTTTGTTTTTAGAAATGGTGTTCTTAGTCTGTTGCAGGTCATGTATTGTGTCTTTTCAAAGGAAATTTGGAGTCCTACCTTTTCTGCTGTTTCTTTTAGGATTTCAATCTGTTTTTGAGCCGTTAATACATCTTGAGCTAAAATTGCTGGATCATCAGCAAATGCCAGACAACCAATTTTGATGTTGGTTCTCCCCAGTTTAATGGGCTGGTCAATATTCAGTGCCGACTTTTTTTCACGCCACTCCTGTATTACTTTTTCTAGAACACAGTTAAATAAGAGTGGCGAGAGTCTATCCCCTTGTCTCACACCAGTTTTAATTTCGAAGGGTTCTGAGATGTCACCCATGAATTTAACTTTTGACCTCGTATTAGTTAACGTTGCTTTAATAATTGCCAGCGTTTTCAGATCTAGTCCTTGTTGTTTCAAGATTCGGAATAAAGATTCGCGGCCAATAGAATCATATGCTTTTTTGAAATCCACAAATGTACAGACGAGATTTTTATTGTACAGTTTTTGATGTCTTAGAATCAACTTTAGATTCAGGATCTGCCCGGTCGAAAACCTGCCTGATATTCACCAATGTTCGGTTCTAACTGTCCCTGTGCTCTGTCTAGTAGACATTGAGATATAATCTTGTAACAAACTGGGACAAGAGATATTCCTCTATAGTTGTTTACATCCGTTCTATCTCCTTTCTTATGTAGTGGATGGATTAGAGCATCTTTCCAGTCTTCCGGAATCCCCGCGATGACATACAAGTTTTATATATATATATATATATATATATATATATATATATATATATATATATATATATATATATATATATATATTATATATATATATATATATATATATATATATATATATATATATATATATATATATATATATATATATATATATATATATATATATATATATATATATATATATATATATATATATATATATATATACATATATATATACATATATATATATATATATATTTATATATATATATATATATATATATATATATATATATATATATATACATATATATATACATATATATATATATATATATATATATATATATATATATATATATATATATATATATATATATATATATATATATATATATATGTATATATATATATAAACATAAACGAGATATCAATGTATTTTTTTTTAATTTTAAATATCGTTTCATAACTTTTTTATTTAAAAATAATTTCATGTACATGATCACCTATGGGTTAAAAAAATCTATTCTGGAAATTTTTGATCACTTTGCCACATAATTCGGCTTTTATTTCACCAATGATAAGAATAATGTTGGTTTTAAAGTCACTGAGTGTTTGTGGTTTATTGGTGTAAAATAAATGATTTTACATAATCGCAGAGAAAACCTCAAAAACACATAACTCCAAAAAAATGCAATGGAGGTATATCGCATGATCTTGGTGGCTTGGCTACATCGGCATTTTTTGAGATTACACGGCCATTATATTTTTTTCTCAATCAATTGATTGTGTGACGAGATGGGTGGTATGTTGTGCCATATTATTAAAATCACATCTCGTCTAGATCAAAACCATCCAATTTATGCCAGAAAAAACCATTAATCATGTTTCTGTAGCATTCTCCACTGTCAGTAACTGCATTTCCATTTTTGTTTTTAAGTACGCACGATCCAGTTACACCTCCAGATCATAAACCTCACCAAACTGTTAATTTTTGTGGATGTAAAGGTGTCTCAAGAATAGCATTAAGGATTTCTTCACTCCAAATGCGACATATGCGACAATCACTCCAGTTGCTATAAAGCCCAATCTGCAGAATCTCTACGCTACAAATGATCATTTGGTTTGAGTCCTTGGGATAGCTGAATCGTATACGCATTGAAATGCAAATCTTTATGAAAAATATCCCGTTTAGTGCCATAAGAAAGCCCAAGTTCTTGAGAACGGCTGGTAATTGATTGTTCAGGATTTTCATTACACTTTAGTTCAGACCATCGATGTTTTCATAATACGGATTGGATTCTTAGCATCACAAACACTACCTTTTGATTCAAATTTTTGAATTAAATTACGAATAATACTCGGTAGGTCGATTATATTGTAATCATAAATTTCATGTAAGGCGCGAAACGTTGCCCGAATAGATTAATTATTTTTGTAATAAATTTGAACAATTTGTATACGATGTGCAACTGTATATATTTTTATGTTCTTTTGTCAAACAATACTAAATACAAATATCACTTTTGGCCGGATTAAAAATGAAAATGGCTGATATGACTTTTTACAAAAATATGTAGTACTAGTTTGATACCCCTTTACAATGCACTAAATACATTTTTGATCTACCTAAAATTGGTAATTTAAACTAACTAAACCACATGTTTTTAGTACCAGCACATTAGCATTAGCAACTTAAAAATAATGTTCTAAAAGATGTAACATCGATGAGATAATGATAAATTGATATACATCGATGTAGAACATATGTCTAACAACATCCTGAGTGCGTGAAGAGCGTTTTTTTTAACCATCAGATAATATCAATACGGTTATAATCGAGGAGAAGTGTTGGTACCGAAGCAAACAAACATACATTTACATGTGTTCCGATCACTTTTTTCCCAGGTTAATTAGACGCACTCAAGAAAAAGTCGAAGAATCTCCGAGTCTCAACCAGAAAACGACTGTCGCGAGCTATTAAATACTCCATTTAATTTTTTATCCATGCCGTTAATTTAATTCAATTTTTTTACGACTTGAACGGCTCATTATCTTTTTTGAAATACCGATCTCAATCTTGAGTAGGACGATCGGCCAGTATACGATTTCTACCCCACAGAGATCATTTTTAAGATTTTATTGGTTTCTTATTTGTCTAATTGGAAGTGGCGCTGATAATAATTCGATATGAATCTCTAACCTTATACGGCGAGGTTACCGGCGTAGATTGACTGTTTGGCATTTTACCAGTTTTAATTATTTATGTTCTTTGTCACAATTAATAAATATTACGCATATGGTTCCAGGAAGAAGATACGAATATAATGAAAGAGACTGCCACAAGAACAAGTGGTGTGTTGGTTTTGAAGAACCATCTACATTTGATGAAAAAAGTGACTATGGATTACAGCAAAAACTTGAAAGAAATACTGGTGGAATTCGTCACCCTCAACTCTATAGGATTACCCACTTTTACGAGTAATAAATTATCCTTGTCAATAAATTTTTGTACATTAGGAAAAATTTGAATTGTTTTTCTTGGTTTGGTGATTTCATAGTTCAAAAAGTTTCGTTCAGCTTCGGGCTATTTTCACACTTGAAGCCAATGATGAAAGGAAATCACTTCGATAAGATTTTGAACAGAAGACTGAAATACGGGCTGTGAGGGTTATACCTATTATTGAGTAACAGGAATGCTACAAAAAATGCCTTCAAGATATTTTTCTTAATTTCACTGAGATTTATAATTTTCTGATCTTTAATGAGATTGAAATGATTTAAGTGATAATGGACAGCTATACTAGAGTCGTTCGAAAAGTTCTTAGCCTGATACAGATGGCGCAAGTAAAGCCAAATGACTGTGATATATGTGAAGTATGTTTTGTTAGATATTGTGCTGTAAAGCAATGTTTAGTTGTTTATTTGTGGCGTTCTAGTAAAGAAAACATTTTTTAAAATATTTCAGAAAAAAAACCATGGCTTACGCTTTCACTTTGCTACTATATTTCGTATTTGCCAGATTTGCTCTTAGCATATTTGCTCTTAGCATATTATCACATTATACTGAGGGTATTAAAAAGTAGGAACATCGTTGATCTCAAATCTATTACAAGGCGACTAAGTTAAAAATTATAAAAGAATATTTGAAAAATCTTGTAGTTTCTGTGTTCAGATCGAGAACTTTTTGTAACATTTCGTTTGGTGTCAGAACTAGAAAACAACCGTCTTAGGTTATGTGTGTGAATGAAAAAATATTCCGACGAAGTATGTACTGATTATTGAAACATTTAGTCTCTGTACATGTTTGCTTTCACTCTTTATATTCAGTCAACAATAGAAATATAATTATATTTTTAATAGATCCCCATTATTTTTTGGTATTGGAGTAGGACTAAATATATGTACATACATATATATATATATACATATATATATATATATATATATATATATATATATATATATATATATATATATATATATATATATATATATATAAACTATTATTATTTTAATTCATATATGCACATAATCTTGACAATGCCATGAGCTAACCAATATACCACCCTTAAAATTACACCCCCTAAAGTATTTCAAATAATACGCTTTATTATTTGGATGGGGGCACAAGTGGTACGATATGACACAATATGTTCTAGATTACCTCCCCTCTTATCTGGCTTCATTCATCCTGTTAAAAACTGATTGTATTTTTAACGAAGGGTGGCAATTCGACAACAAGTGTGGCAAGAATTATTATCATCGATATGGTCGTGTGCTTTTCTACAAGGGGATGAATCGGCGTGATGCTTGGTTTTTAGATTTATATATGTCCATATGGTTGGTTATGTTTGTTTTAAGCTTGGAACAGTTTTTCTGACAGCTATTGGCAGATAATATATATATATATATATATATATATATATATATATATATATATATATATATATATATATATATATATATATATATATATATATTATTATATTATTATATTATCTACCAATAAGAATTATGGAACTTGAAAATGAAATAAAACACATATTTTTTGTTCAAAATCGGTTTCTATTGCTTTATTTAAGAGATTCAGACATGCAATTGATGATTTGAACAAGATTTCAGCCAAATAGCCACCACGGTTCTTTTTATAGACACGGATCCGCTCGCGCTAATTTTCGATGACCTTGGCGCACATTTCTGGCTGTATCGCGACTATGGCTTGGACCAATGATTTCTCCATGCCAAAATTCACACCAAACTGTGATCTTTTGCGGATGCAAAGGACTTTCATGTATCACGTGTGGATTATATTCGTACCAATACCGAAAATTTTGTTTGTCGGGTAGGGCAAGTATCACGGTAGTATTTTGTTGCGGGGCCATCGAATCGGGTAAGAAAGTATGGACGAGTCTCTAGAAACGTCGTCGTCGATTCGATGACGTGGTGCGCAACTGGGAATTCATATAGGCAGTTTATGCTGAATTTTAAGAAGCTGAAAGAAAAGGTTTACATAAATAAGCCCCAAGCCAAACAGCAACTCAAGACTCTCCGTGCTGAAATCGCTGCATTAACATCAGATAGACAAAAGCTATGGAAAATGTGTTAAAAAGGCCACATAGTTACATTGCTAGTAGTGGCTTACATGTGATTGCCATCATTTTCAAAAATGTATTAACACAAAATTTAAAGACGCCATTAATATATTATGAAACAAAAAAAATCATCTTTCTGGTAAAAGTTATAAATAATTAAAATAGTAGCGTGATACTTGCCCCACCCCTTATAATGCGGACAAAAAGTCAAGAAGAAAATGAGAAAAAAACGACTTGTGATTTAAAAAATTATAAAATCAATATGTTTCGAGTCTGTCTGATAAAAAGATAAATAAGAATAATAGATAATAAATAATTATTATAAAGATAGTCTGATAATAAAGAATAATCGATGGGTACTAAATATGGTCAATATAACGGGTATTAAATTATTGGATGTTTTTTTTATTTGCAGTTGTTTATTTAGATTGTAGTTCAATAGATGATTTGTCAACACGTTCAGTGTCAGTGTAATAAACAATAGGTCTTAGTCTTAAAAAGAGCATATAGAGAGGGTAATTGCGTGTACGTTCAAGTGTTTATCCAATACGTGGTTTCGTATATGGTTCTGGTATAGAAAATGCTCACACGCAGCCCATTGAACAAGAATGTAACTGTTAATTAGTCAATATTTCCATTCTATTATCTAATTCTAGACTAAAATAACCTCCACTGGTATTACTAATTAGTTATTAATGTATTTTCTTGTAACGAAGATTTCTTCCTAATTATATTCGCTTACATATATTACAGTATGTTAAAAAAACCTTTCTTTCAATTTTTAACCAATCGTTAAGTGAACAGAATCATAAATGGATATTTAATGAACTCTCCTGTTCTCATTCGTCGGAAACCATTGTGTTATCCTTAAATAGATGGTTTCATTTTGTAGTTATAAATCTTGAAGCTAGAACGAATTTGAATAGAAAATCTGACAGTTTTTATTGAGTGTTAAATATCATTCTCATATATAAATCCGATTTATGAATAATAAGCTATTAAATAAATTAATGTTTAAAAAAAGTCTATAGAATGCATATGCGTGTATAACATGAAGAATAAAAGATGACGCAAACCAATGTTTTATGTCGATTCTTCATATACTTTTGATGCGCATGCTCCATGTGCATTCCCCAGATTAATTTAAAGCGTTAAAACTTATTTTTAAATAAAATTCAAAAATAAAGGCCTTTTCAACATGTCTCGAACTCCTGCAGTCTTGAACTTTCCTTTGTCATTGAGCTCGATATATTTGCTGACGTTTCTGATCAAGTGATATCCATTCTGGGATTATTCTGGTCAGCCTATTGTTACATCGCTTTGCTATATGACCAGCCCATTTCAATTTCTTTACTCTTCCCATGATGTCACATATTACATTCGGTTGATCTCCGATCGATCCATGAGCAGGTCTTTCTGTCCCGTCTAGTAATGCGAATATATATATATATATATATATATATATATATATATATATATATATATATATATATATATATATATATATATATATATATATATGTAGTGGTAGATTTTCTTGGACTCCGTCCAATGAGACAGCAGTAGCTGAGTGTTATCAGACACCCAACCGTTGGGTTCCACAATCTCATGTGGAATACACAACAACCTGCGTCTCCGCCTAAATGAACATTTTTGTTGGTTGCTTGACTGGGAAGGAGCCCACCTATCCCTTCAACTGGATGGCATATGTTTCGTCTCTCGAGGTTCATACTCTTCAGGGCGCCGACATATACCATACCATCAAGAATAGGGAGTCCCTATCCACAGCCAACAACCCATGTTTTCGTAGCAAATGCGAATTTAATCAAGCATTGGGTGCGCAAGTTTAAAGAGCAAAAGGATATCAAGAACGAGCACGAATGATGACCGCGTTCGCCAGTCTGTTACAGATGACCCACGACAATCTCAGCTTCTCTTCGGCGCGGCTTCTCTACATTTGCACAGATCCACGACTCATTGCATTATTCGCAAATATTTATATTTTCCACCCCTACAAAATATTGTTATTGTGCAAGATGTGAAGTCCGATGATCCAGCCAAACATATCGAATTCTGCAGGATAATGAAAAATCGTTTTAAGAGCTTCAATAACATATCGTTTTCTGATGAATAGAAAGTTCACATCAAAGGCCACGTGAATAATTAAAATTGCAGATATTAGGCTTCCGACAATCCGCTGGAACTGTACCAGAAACCATTACACTCGCCTAAGGTTGTCGTTTGGGCAGCCATATCAAGCGAAGGAATTATCGGCTCCTACTTTTTTGAGGATAACCGTGGTCGCGGTCATAATGTAATTCCAATTGTTATTGCGATATGCTCCGGATTTTTTTGGCTCCAGAAATGCAAAACTCGATTGGAAAACAATCGCAACACATTTTTCCAACAAGATGGAGCAACTTCCACTAGAGCACGTCACGAATGATTCTTTAGCAGCTCTTCACGATTTATTCCCTGAAAGAGTGATTAATGGCCGAGGGGACATCAATGGGCTACCGAGAGGATTTCGCACCCACCCTATTCGATCCCGGACTTGGTCTCCTATGATTTTTATTTCTTCGTTCCAAACATAAAGAAATTCATATTGAAGAGATGTTTGCCGAAATAAAGGACTGTTTTGCTCTACAAAAGTAATATTCGTTCGACGAAGTAATATTTTTGGAGGGCACAAAAAATTGGAAAATCATTGAGCGAAGGGTATCAAGCTAAACGTACACTACGTTCAAAATTAAATCGATATTCTACCAAAAAAACGATATTTCATTTAAAAAGTATCGATCTACCTTCGTAAGAAACATATACAAGGTGTCTCATAAGAAAATTTCTATTTAATTGGCTCACTGTGCAAATGTAACAACTGTGAGGGGTGCGAGGCGCATGTCAATCGATAGTCTCGCGTTTAGGAATTTATTCGGTATGGAGCGTTTCTCGGAAGCAGATCGTGCGTTGTGTATGCGAGAATTTTACAAAAACAATGATTTGAAGCTCATTTTCATCTCAACGGTCATATAAATAAGCAGAACTGTCGTTACTAGAGTGCAACGAATCGGAAACATAAGCATCAGAAAGCTCTACATTCGCCTAAAGTCATGTATGGACTGCAATGTCAGCATGAGGAATAATAGACCCCTACTTTTTTGAAGACAGTAGAGCACGCGCAGTTACCGTCAATTCAGAGCATTATGTGAAAATGTTGGACAATTTTTTGGTACCTGAATTGCAAAACCTTGCTGGTTATAATCAAGTAACATGGTTTCAGCAGAACGGAGCAACGTCACACACTTTCAACATGCCGCTGCCTTGAGTTCGTGAAATTTTCCCAAACAAATTGATCTCAATGAGAGGTGACATAAATTGGCCTCCACGTAGCCCTGATTTGAGCTCTATGAACTTTTTCTTGCACGACTATCTAAAATCGAAAGTTTACCTCATTAAACCGGGTTCTTTGGTGCAATTAAAAGAAAATATCCAACACGAAATGGCAGCCATTTCAGATATATGTGCTGAGCTGTCCTAGGGAATTTTACTGTTCGTTTACATGAGTGCCGCGAGCGTGAAGGTTTACATTTCGATGACATTATTTTTAAAAAGTAATTTCCTAAAATGTGCATTTCAATAATTAATAAAGGTTCTTTTGACGGACGTCTCCCTTTTATTTATATCACTATCTCAAAATGAAGTCCCTTTCTTTTGGGACACCTTGTATTTTATTAGATTAATTTTGTTACATCGTATCACATACAACTGGAATTGCTTAATACAACCGTACATACCGTACATAAAACCGTCTTAAATATAAAAACATTTTTTTCAGTGTTATATTGTATTTGTTCTAATATGTTCTAAGAGAAAGTTAAATAAACGCACTTGTCGAGAAGTTAAATAAAGTGTTAGTATTTCATTTGTTCTTATTTGTTCGATACATATTTTGAATGATGATTGTTCATTAATATTTTATTTAGTAAAAATATAATTTGAATCTCTCCAGCAAAACCTGCAATAAATACCAAGTTGCACATGATTCTCTTAAAATTATGACAAAAATAAAACCATATCAACCAAGATCACAATGAAAAATCTTGTAATTATAATTCTGCCATCAAAAAGAAATTGGCTCACCATCCGCTCGATAACCCGTAAACAAAATATATTATTAAGTAATTGCAAGTCATCAAGACATAAGTCAAATAAACACGTAGTTGAAACCACCGCAGCTGAAACTATCTGGTGGCATCATCTGCATTTCGATTTTTTGCTTATACAGATCGTATGCAAATCAACCTTTAATATTACCATTTGGAGAGAGAACCAATTTGAATTGTGCCTCTTATTGTTTGTTTCAGATGAGAAAAAATACACACACAGTCATTTTAATTAACAATTTGTATTCGATGATAATTACAGTTGTGATGTCGGTAATTAATCATGAGATTTACAGCATATCGGCCATTATGTGAACGAATAAATTTGGTTTTTGGATTTGGAGCCGGTCTCTGGGTGTGGTGGAATGTTAATTTTTATTCTTCGCCGTCTTCTTCTTCGTTATATGGACGAATCATATTTTCTATGAAAACGTGAATTATATGTTGGTATTTTTTTTCGCTTGAAATCACCATTACGCTATTGAAACGAAAGGAAAATATAATTTAATGAGAATGTGGGAAATTACATGATGCTTTCACTAATTATGACGACTTGAGTTCTGATTTGTAACCAGAAAACGTCATCTAATTTGATGTTCTTGTCCAGTATTTTAAAAATAAATACATATATGCAATGCTTCTCTTTATATATTGTTTTTTAGAACTGATTTGACAGTCCATTCCCATTCAATGTTGCAATGAATCAAATCGTTGGAGAAGTGAAATAAGGAAATGGCAGGTAATAAAAATATTAATAGAATATGCTATTCCGAGAATGCTCTATTAATCGCTGAAACTGAAGATCATCTATAAAGACTTGAATACTGAAAATATCAGCAGAAAAAACTAAAAGTATAACGACATCCAAAGGATCTATTAGATATAAGCTTGAACTCGAAGGGAATATGATAGAGCAAGTGATGAAGTTTAATTATGTAGGCATAAAATAACGAGTGACAGAAACTTAAATATAGAAGTAGAATTGCAAAAGAAGACACAGGGAATACAGGCTGCCTGAGAAACACAATATTTCGCAACAAATAAAAGAGGATAGATAACAAAACCTGCAGAACTGTAGTCAAATCTATAATAACACTGCAGCCAAAATGAGAGCGGACACAAAGAGACCAAAACAATAAAATAGAAATTCTAGAAATTAAAATACTAAGAACCATATGCGAAATAATTTTAACAGAGCAACAAACACCAACATAAGAGAAATGTGCAACATATAGGATGTTGTGAAGTTTACAAAAAGAAGCCTGAACAGCACTGTTCAAATCTTCCATGTTTGTAAATTTCCTTGTTTCATTATAAACTCATCTTGAAAACATCCCCAGATATTTTCAATGATATATAAATCAGGAGAGAAAATGGGCCAGCCCAATTTTGACATATTCTTTTACTCGAACCAATCCGTTATAATTTGTGCCAAATGAATTTGGGCGTTACCTTGTTGAAATACTGGCGAAGCTTCACATATCACTAAAAGATAACTTTTGTTATTCTACTAATTTTTATATTCTTGGGAGTTAACTCGAAGCGAACAAACTAGGTTACCTGTTTTTTTTGTAGTCAATACTCGCGCAAACCATCACACTTCCTCTTCCTATTTGCTGTCCCAAGAACTGTTTTTCTTTTTTTCTTGAGAACTTGAAAATAAACGGAAAAACCGTCACTACCATCCAATTTGATTGTTTTTCTGTCAGGAAAAATTATTATCGGGTCATTATTATCGAAATTGTTGTTGAAATTTGGAAAAAAATTAAAAAAGAAACGGATAAAGCAAAAAAATATACTGTTTTGGTTTGGATACCTAGACGATATTTTGGTCTATTATACTGGAAACGATGGACAAATAGAAGAAACATTAAAACATTTAAATATAATCGATTCAAAAATAAAATTTACACTTGAAAAAGAAAGAAATTAAAACATAAATTTAGACATTTCAATATCCAGGCAAAAATAATAATAAACTAGGATTTAATATATATATAGAAAGCCCACATACACAGATAAAACAATTACAAAACAATCAATCCACCCCATAACACATAAATATTCTGCATACAAATCTATGATCCATCGAGTATTAACAATTGCATTATCCAAAAATAATAGAAAAATAGAACTTCAAAAAATTAAAATCATAGCACAAAATAACGCCTTCAGTGAAAAATAAATAAGTTATTTAATAAATATATATTAAATATATTCAAAAGTTAAAGAACCAAATGATAAAAAATATTGTAAGATTAAATATTTCAGTTCAATTTCAGAATATACTGTTTAAAACCCCTCCAGTCAACCCGTAAATTACGTTTTAATGCCAAAGATAGAAAACCTCAAAATAAAAAATCAGGAGTTTATGTTTTAAGTTGCAACGAGTGCAGCAGCTGCTATGTGGGGCAAAAAGGCCGAAGTTCTCAGACTAAATTCAAAGAACATCAATCTGCGCACCTATTAAAGAAATAAAAGTCTAGTTTTGCGAACCATTTCATAGATACTGGACATATGATTTCCAGAGATAACAAATTAAAAAATATTACATACTGCTCCAAATAGCAAAAAAAAAAATATATTTTAAAAGCAATAGAAATTTACAAATATAATAGAGACCAGTCTAGACAATTATTAAATGATCAGACAGATCTCCGAAATTTTTCACTATTTAAAATATTGTAAAAAAATTCCCTAAATAAAACTGAAAAAAAATATGTGTGTTTATATATATATATATATATATATATATATATATATATATATATATATATATATATATATATATATATATATATATATATATATATATATTTATATATATATAGAATAAAGGAAAGGAAAGGATTTACGCTTAGAGGCGCATCTGCATCTAAGGCTATTAGTGACTGGACCTACAGCTTAACGTGGGTTCCGAACCACGGTCATCAGCTTCCGACAAACCCAGGCCAGTACCCCCCTCGGGCTATAAACCCTTGGTTATGTGCCTACCCATAAGTCTATCAGGAAACCTACCGACTGGCGAGTGACCGTAGTGAACGTAGAACACTTCTCAGAAGGCATCCGGTCTTACCCAGCCTTTAACTGGCGTGACTGAGGGGTAATTCATTGTCGGATTTTACACTCATGCCTAGAAACAATCACAGACAGCTGCCATACCATAGTTCAGTTTGATAATGTATATAATTGTTTACGAAACTATAGTTACAAAGTCTAAAAATAAATAAGGGATAAATAACAAATTTTGTTTTATTTAATTAGAAAAATGAACCATCACAAAATAACGGACAAATCAAACATTATAATAATTGTTTTATATTTTGATTATGGTCAGTTAAACCTCTTTCCTTTTTCAGTATTTTAACTTGTATTTGAAACAAATAATAAATCACTAAAATCACTAAAATCACTAAAAAAGAATAAAAAAAATTAATATATAGGTTTAAATTTTTTGAAATTTCTATGGTGTCTAAAATTTTGACACTGAGTGTAATTGACTTGTTTTCAAATTTAAGTCACGTATATGTTATGGTTATTTTTTTTTATTTAGAAACCACATTAAACTTCCATATTCTAATTAAGCTCATTGGAAATCATCAAGTGATATTTTGTGGTCATAATTGACCACTTTATGAGTCGAAAAAAACCATTTCTTTTTCGACGAGAATGTACGAACTTTTAAGTAGCATTTCATTTACATACAGAAATCTGAATATTATACACCTGTTTCTGGGCTTCGTCTCCATAAATAAAGTATTTTAAGCATTATCTTATATTAAAATTTCGTAGGTTTTCGAGAGTTTCAATATGTTAAGTTAGTTCAAAAATGCCCTCTTTAAAGGGTGGCTTAAATTGAACGTCGGATTTAAATTTCGCCCTTTTTGTTTGTTTTGCAGTCGGTAACTCTGATACTTTGACAGTTCTAACCTATAATTCTTCAGATTAGATATTTTGGAATGCTATATGAATCGACAATGTGGTATTATTGTTAAATGTATGTTATTATTGTTAAATGTGATTTTTCACACAGGCAAATATATTGTGAATGTTGTATTGGCCAAAACCAAAGGAATCTATATTTTTAATCCAATATGTTATAAACGAACAAAGTTCCTTTCACCAAGAAATGGGACAGTGGAACAGTTAATTAATTAAAACAATTAATCATGTGTTTTATAATGTTATGTGAATCGTTTAAAACGTGTTATGGTGGAAAAAATTAATGCTGTTTCAATTTTGTCATTTTACGACAATAATGTGTAAGTTTTATTTTTTTCATACGAAACAAATCAAATTTATGAACTGAAACTGTATCAATTGAATGGCTATAAAAATGTTACAAAACAAAAGGTGATATGATATACAGGAAGTGTATTTTTTGAAGTTAGGAAATAATAAGTTTACGTTTAACTATTGTTGAAGTCTATCACTGAAAGATTGAAAGACTGGCTACGAGTCTGTTTCTGTTCACTGTAAATCACTACTACATAAGTTAATAAAGAAGGAAAAGATCGCAGGTTCGCAACTTCCGCAGTAAGTCTTTGATAAATTGTTGCATTACATGAATCCTTATTGCACGGGCATGCAAACACGTTTATTTCGCAATTGTGAACTGAGGATTTGGATCATAATAGAGAAAATGCCATAAATTAACGCCTCACGCTGTTTGTTTTGATGGCACGGTTTATTCGAAGCGATTTATTTCCTTTTAATAATGATCAACTTTATTGATTTCGTATATTTAATGGTTTATGAATGCTGTTTTTATTTCGATGTAGATCATTTAGATTCTTGTGAAAATCATTTAGAATTGTGTTTAAAAGGTTTGACATGTGCCTTTTGATAAGTGTTACAGAGGGTGGCACAAATTGAATGGCGCAGATTGAAGGATTTTATTTAAATTGGAAGAAAATTATTATGAATCGATTTTCGTTCAGTAATGAAGTGTCAACAGTGTTTCTAGACTGAACGCTACTCCAGCAGTCTCATTGCTGTATTTTACATGTATCTTTGATAACAATTCATTGTTATCAATGTATTAAAACAGGGTAAAATATCAATTGCTTAATGTGATAAATATGTTACTTAATTAAAACGAAATCAATGAATAATTCATTACTACACTTCATTAACTTATTAATTATTCCATCGTAATCTAAAATAATGCAAGTGATCTCAACTACTGTAGGTTTCGCTTTCCTGTTGTGGTGCGCCAATCGCAGGATATTATGAGATTAAAACGTAAGTGGTAAATCGAACCTATTTATATGAATGGAAAAAGACGAAAGTGACTTGAAAATTGATTTGGGCTTAAAGGGTAAATATTTCGGACTATTATTTAAATTGGACACTCAATTAACTTAACGATTCATTTCGTCTTCTATTTCCAGCTTGCATTTCATATTTTATAAATTATTTTTATATCTTGATGGAAAATAACTGTTTCAAAATTGAAATTACCTGTTTTTTCTCGACTAGCGTTTCGCTAATCAAATTTGCATCATCAGGAGGTGATTTAAACTGAGACTGAATGATGATGTTAATATGGTTAGCGAAACAACCATATTAAGAGAATTAACATTTAGTGGTAAATCATCTTTGAGTTTAATGTTAATACTTGTTTTTCTATATCCAATGGGTTCCAAATATATAGATATATATATATATATATATATATATATATATATATATATATATATATATATATATATATATATATGTATATACAGAATCGCTATTATGTATAGAAATGGTCAAATATCTCGAGAATGTTTTGAGATTTTTTAATGAAATTTTGTACACACACATATTTTTTCTTGTAGCACTTTTGAATACAAAGCTAACTTGATTTTTTTTTAATGGCGACAGTACTTAAAATTGGCATTGTTGAAAAGAGCATTTTATTCTGAATTCAACCAGATAAATATTGTATGTTTTTTTTTCACAATAGATCTTAAAAAATGGCTAAAAGATGTTTCTGTCTTTTTTGTTAATATAAGATAAAAAAAACAATACAAAAATTATAATTTTTTTATTAAAAACTATTTACAAAAAGTGTTCAAAGTGTCCACCATTAACTTCCTGGCGGTAATGGGTACGCCAGACGAAATTTTGAAGTGCCTTTTCCCACCAGATAAGATGTATATTGGCAATATCTTATCGAATTTGTAATTTGGGATCTTCGATATTTTCTGGCCTATTAACGTAAACTTGACTTTTTAAATAGTCCCAGAAAAAATCGGGTGGTGCCAAGCCTGGTGACCTTGCCGGCCATTATATAGCTTCTCGTTGACCGATCTATCGGTTTGGGAAAGTAGTGTTAAGATAATTTTTAACGTTAATGCCATTGTGTGCTGGTGCAGCATCTTGCTGTAACCATATTTCTTGGTTTTGGTCAATTAAATTTGGAAACAGATGCAAAAGTTGAGGGATTATATTTTCTTCCAATAGTTCTAAATACTTATCTGCTGTCAAGTTGCCATCAATGAAGAAAGGTCCTATAGTATTCTTGCCACTAAATCCTATCCAAACATGTAACTTTTGATGATACTGGGTACGAACCTGCTCCATCTAGTGTAGGTTAGTATCAGCTCAGTATCTACAGTTGTGTCGTTAATATGACCATTTAATCAGAATGCTTCTTCATCGGCAACAATAATATTTGAAATTAAATTTGGATTGTACAACTCTTCGATCAAAATCATTTTCACTTAATTCTTGTAGTAATTGTATTTTGTAAGGATAGGAATATTTTTTTATTATTTTTTGGACTGAGCCTCTACACATGTTATTATTTAAAGCTAATTGTTGCACGGAAATCTTACCATTGTCTGTTACATCAATTAAAACAACGAATTTTCATCATTAGTTTTTCATTTTTGTTTTCCTAATTTTAGACGATTTTTAATGTTGCCTGAATCATTGAATCTTTTCACCGTTTTTGAAACTGCTGACTTAGTGATGTTTTTATTGGGATGTATTTCTTTATATACTTGACACACTTCAGTATAAGTGCTTTTTCTGTCACCGTATCCAACAATTGTTAGTATTTCAATTATTTCTCTTTCAGTTAAATACATATTAATTCCATATAAAAAATTGAAAGAAATTTGATATTCACAAATTGACGTTAACTATTGTCAAGTGTAATCAAATAATTCATCTGTCATCCATAGTTTCATAGCCTACTAAATGAAAAATATATTTACCCTAAAACAAATCGAAACACATTTTAGCTATTTTTTTTAAATCTATTTTGAAAAGTAAACCATACAATATTTACATCGTTGAATCCAGAAAAAAATGCTTTTTCCAACGATGACAAATTCAAGTACTATTATCATTAAAAAAATCATGTTAGTCTTGGATTTCAAATATGCGACAAGAAAAAAAAAGAATATACCCAAAATGTGGCAAACATTTCTTAATGTTTGTGTACAAAATTTCATTAAAAAATCTCAAAACGTTCTCGAGATATTTGACCATTTATATATATATATATATGTGTGTGTGTGTGTGTGTGTTAAAAATAAGTTATTTTCATTAAACTAAGGCTATAAATTAAAAAATGAACATTTTATTTGCCACCTTCCATACAAAACAGCATCTTTTTCATCCATCTTCGATGTGTCATCGCCAATATTGAATAAGCTAATGTGAGCAATTTGTTTACTAATAAAACCCTGGCCTAGGCCCGAATTAAGGCTCCACTGGATCGTGTTATCTCAAAATAACGAATCAGTGGTTAATTATAAGCCGAGTTAATAAACGATCGACGGATAATATAGTACAAATCGGCTTCAGGCATGGCCTTTGTAACAGCTCCATTGCTTGTACGGGTCTTATCTTTAATTACATCTTTTACCGCGTAGGTATAGTTCTTTCGTTGGATAGGATGCCGACAAATCGAACCGTCGTATCTTGTGTTGCTGCTTTTTTCTCGATACTTCGTAAAATGGAGATGGTGCATTGTGAGAGAATTCGCGAAACGATCCACGGTTCAACCTAGCATTTTTTTAGGATATGTTCTAGTTATGAAACGTCTTTCAGAAATAACAAAATATTTACTCAAAATTTATTCATATAGAGATCATTATTATTATTATTATTATTATTATCGACAACCTTTGGGGCCTTTGAATATTCATATTCTTATATCGTTAAGTGTCGGTTTATTTAATTGCCTATATTATGGTTATCCTCATAGATATCGACCGCGAACGAACTCGCGGCTCGCTTTAGAGATGGCCTCTAAGATTGGCCTCTAAGATCTAAATATTTTAAGGCATAAACTCCTTTTCACTTTTTATGTAACTACAAGAAATAATTTCATAATTATGTTTACAAACTCAATATAACCTTTATCTTCTTTTCCTTAATCTTCTTTTTATTCTTATTCTTAGTTTTTTTCTTATTCTTTTATAATTTGTCTTATATTGACTAGCAGTCAGCTAATTGTTAATATTTATAATATTAACAATTAGCTGACCCGACAGACGTTGTCCCATCCAAATTTCAATAAATCTGTTTGTGATCGTTTTGTGAATTTGTGAAAAGCTACTGGAAATGTGCAAACAAAGTAAAAATTTCTTTGTCTTCTTGCACGATTATTCAAATTCATTGTCGCGTGATTGGTTTCTATTGACCGATGATGTCTCATTCAATCCATATCATCTTGGTTTGCATTTTCTGTTTCTTTTTGTGTACGTGCTGAATGTGTTTGTGATAATCGATTCCGTTTAATTTCATTTCGTTCTTCGCGTTGCTCTGCAGTGCGATAAAATCGAAAATTCGTTTTGACTTAAATTGCTCCGTCTTATTGGCGGCATTGTAAGGCAATTAAATTGTGTCAATTCAATTCAATTGTGTCGATTGCGACACAACGTGAGATGTGAAGAATCACAATTCAACTGAAAATGTACAATTGATTCACTTTGTTGTTACTGTTCTGTTAATTGAAAACATTCAATTGAAATGAATTACCTCCATCCCGGGAGCATAACGAACAAAACAAAAAAGAATCAATCAAATTGTCCGAATTTTTCCACTTTGCTCTGTAACTGTCTCGTTTTTTTTCCTCAAAACTTAACGAACAAAACCATAACGAACAAAACCAACAAAAAATACTCATATCCATCGTTCGAATCTTCGGTTATGGGTTTGAGTTCATACAAAAATCCTATAGAAAAAAGCACTTTCAGTGTTTCCAGAATTTTCCAATTTTCGGGGCAATCTTTCCAATTTTTTCTTTCCCTAAAAACCATTTTCGGACGATTACGAATATTAAAAAAAAAATAGCCAAATCGGTTCAGCCATTCTCAATTGATTTAATTTAATTTTTATTTATATATATTTTGCCACCACTTTAATACTTTTCTTGTAAGATTAGCCATGTGGCCATCTCCATATGGTTTTCCATTCTTTGGTGCCTTAACTAGTTTTTATCTAGTATTCAGCTTGCATATTTATTCCAATTTTATTCTTCATTTTCTTCTTCGTATTTTTCTTTGCAGAAGAGTCGTGTCTTCATTCGTTTTTTAAATAGCATATGCATTTGTTCGTATGGTAGTCTATGGAATGCGAACCCGTTCCCAGCACCAAAGTTCAAAAGAATCCATCCTGCGAATCAATGCGCAAGTTCAACAGAATCAATCACTGATCTCAATATTCTGACGTACAGTCATCAGTGTTACAACGTGTTTATGCTCTTGATAAGAGCTAAGGTCGAGAAGGAGTAAAATTTTGTCAAAATTTAAGCTCGCTACAGAAGATCAACGTTTGATTCACCCAGTTATTAATGATTAAAAAAATGGGTGTAAAGTGTTTGTGTAAAGTGCAGAGTGTATGTTTTCTGCAGCTGGAAAATGTTAAACAGCATACTACCTGGACACAGTTAAACTTCTACTACTTTGATTATATAACCTAGACTTTGTGCTATTCGATTTTCATATTTTCTATATAAATAAGCAAATATTAATATCTTAAATTTCCACTATATTTAAAATTGTATGTATAACAATTGTTTTGACATACACTGCTTTTTCAAATACGAACTATGTTAAACTAACAATAAGAAAAGTAATTCTTTTAGTTTTCTTTTTTTACTGCTCTTACCGTTACTTTTTTTCTGACGGTTACTTTTCTTACTGTTAGTTTAACATAGTCTGTATTTGAAAAAGGCACTGTACGACGAAACAATTGTTATGCATACAATTAAAAATATAGTGGAAATTTTAGATATTAATTCTTGCTTATATATTTAAATTAATTTTCATCAAGTATTGGCTACCTCAGTTAAATTCATATTTTTTTTCATTTGATCCATAATTACGTGGAGGTCTCTGATTATTATAAAGTTTACGACAAAAATTAAAAAATAAACAATCGAATTTATAGATAATTCTAATTTACGAGGGTCATTCAAAAAGTTCATTTATTTGTTAAGAATGATTCCTTAGATGCCGGGCTGCAGAATTTCATATGTGCGCGTTTGGCGTTTGCAGCAATCGAGTAAAGTAAACAAGTTTTGATAGTTTCTAAAAAATAGACCAAACTGAAGTTCGAGTGGTTATAAAGCACTTTGTTCTGAGGGGTTTAAATTATATTTTAAGAACTTTAAGTACTTTAAAAAAGTCTTCTCTTTTGTTTTGAACTGGAGGAGGGGTTTCGTTAACAGATAACAGAGGCATTTGAATGAACATTTTCCGAAAGTTTTTAAACTTATTTTAAAGCGATTATGTTGGATTTTTTTGACGTTTTATAACCACAGATGAAATATAGATTCACCATTATATGCCAGATATGAAGTACCAGTTCCAACAGTGGGCAGTAGTAGGTGAAAGTGGGCCAAAGAAAGCGAAAATGTTTCCATCTGCAGAAAAAGGCATGGCAACATTTTTCTAAGATTTTCGTGGTTTGGTGCTCATGAACTATCTAGTAAAAAGCAGTATCAGCATCAGGGAATATTATGTTATACTACTGAAGCAACTGAAGGGTAATATTCAGGTAAAACGTTCACATCTGGCCAAAAAGGCAGTATTATTTCACAAATATAAGAATATCTACACACACTCCATGACCTACCCTTTGAAGTGCTGCCATAACTTTCATATTCACCCGATTTGGCTCCCAGTGACTTTTTCACTGGGACTTACTTTTCATTCTTACTTCCTCTTTCAAAATTTGGAAAAAATAGCTCGCTGGAAGAAGACTTAGTTTAGCTGAGATAACCGCTTATTTTACAGAGTTGGGCAAATCGCATATAATGAGGGTATTACACAGTTGGAAAGTCGTAGGTGTAAATCGAATGGCCAATGGTTCAATCCAATGATCTACATCCAATGGTCAACATTTTCAATGTGTTGAGATACTTTAATAATATTCAATTAGAGAGAGCTACCTAAACTTGTTTAATGCTATAATGGAAACACATTTTCTATGTACAAGATATCTAAATTGGAATACCAAGCTACCGAAATTGTTCATGATTGATTGATGCAGGGGTGGTTATGCAATAGATTTAGACCAGGGGTGGCCCCTGGTCTAAATCTCTTGATTTGCCAAAAAAATCTCAAACATCGTGTGCCTTCTTTAACAAGCCGAGACATTTTTGGACGACCCCTATACAAACAGGTTTTTGTATACTAGATATTTTAAAACTACACATTCATGTATTCGTGAACTTAATTACACCAAAGGTTGAAATGCAGTAATATGAACACGTATATAATTAACGTACGCTTTCACAAATCAGTGGTCGAGTTAGGATGTGATCGTACCTCGACGAAGAACTCTTCCACATATACAATCTTATACCGCAACAACAAGCACTTCAAACCCATCCACTTTTATCAGATCCTGCGGTGGAAAGGAACGCATAGCGCGAGAGAGAAAGACAAATAAAAAAAATAAACAAAAGAACGATATGCTCACGGCTACATTGCCAGCAGCAACGGCTCTTTCTTCCACGGAAAAGATCATAGTGTGCCTTGAGACAGATGAAAACCGAAAACGTCAGTTAAACATGTCAATCATTCCGCCATTTAGGAAGCTATAATTAAGTTTTTTAGATTGTAAATGGCCGGATAATGGTGTAGTACAAATAAAAACTGATTGATATCCGATAATTATTTAACCGGCGGGAATTTATCCAGTCGCTTTTGTTTGATCGCTCGATTGGTTGCAGTTTTGACAGTTGAGTAACGGTTTGATATTACGCAATGATGTCAGTTTTAGTTGGAGTGGTGCAGTGGCTGAAAATAATAGTGAATTTAAAATGATGTGTGTGAACAATGAAGAGAATTCACTGAAGCGAAAGTCAACTATGACGGGCGCGCAAAATAATTATATGCCTTTATCGTGAAATTGAAGGTTTAGATTTCATTAGAAAGGTTGTATACAAATCTTCTATTCAATATAAGGTCAGGGGCTACTTTTCTTTTTGATGGTATTTAGTTTTACGATAGACGTCATATTTATGATGAGATAAATCGTTGAGAAAGCAGTCGAATTCAATTCAACTAAAAATTATTCACATAATAAAAAATATAAATGTGAACAACACAACGAAAATCATAATAACTAAAGATAACATAGACCTAGCTGAAATCAAGATAGGTATTAGAGAGAAAAATTCAATGAGTTCATCTTGTTCAATGCCGTAAAGAACAAAATCATTGAAGAAGTATCAAATATGTAAACATGATATCGGAATTTTTGTAGTATTGTAGTAAACGTGTATTTAAAAATACACGTTTATTGTATGAAAATGATCAAAAATATTTTATTCGAAGTATTGTCCATCGCTAGCTATACATTTTTCCCACCTGTCTGACAATTTGTGGATGCTACGTCAAAAAAAACTGTTGCTCCTTTGACGCAAACCAGTCAGTCATCCAGTCATTTTCGTACATTTTCGAAAGAAATGAAGCGCTGCTCAGCAAGAGCGTGTCCCATCGATGCAAATAAGTAGTAATCGGACGGAGCCATGTCTGGTGAGTAACCGCATGCGAAAGTATTTCCTCCTAAAAGCCTCAATCGTTTCCTTGACCAGTTTTACTGGTTTTACCTTTTTTTGGTATTCTAGTTGCCTTTCACACAAAGCTTGATAAAAATCAATCATTTGTTGTCGATAGCGTTTAGTATTAATGGTTTCACCAGGTTTTAGAAGCTTATAATACATCACATCCTTCTGACCCTCCCAACACAGAGCATTGTCTTCAGTCCATAGCGATTTGGTCTTGCAGTTGATGTCGATGGTTCGCCTGGAGTTGCCCATGATCTTTTACGCTTAGGATTCCCAAAATACTTTTCATCAACAGTCACAATTCGATGGAGAAATTATTTTTTTGTATCTGGCGAGCAGCATTTCGCAAGTGGTTTTTCGGTTTTCCTGCTTTCATTCAGTTCATGTGAAACCCATTTTCCCATCTTCTATATCTTTCACATGACTTTCAAACGTATAGATACGGCTTTATTTTACATTTAACATATTGTCACATTTAATTGACCGCCAGTTGTTGTTGGGTTTGTGGCTTCAAACTTTTTCGGTGGTCATCTACGTTCGTCATTTCTCTCGTCAAAATCACCACTTTTGAATTTTTAAACCACTCGAAGCACTGTGTTTTACCAAGAGTACACTCACCGTAAGCTTCGACAAGCATTCGATGCGATTCTGCGGCGGTTTTCTTGTAATGGTAACAGAAAATCAATGCTGTCCGCAAATCGTAGTTCCTAGGCACAAAATTCGACATGTTCAATGTTATTACAACTATGCTGTTATTACATCATTGCAAAATAGTACATGAAAACATCGACAGAAAAAACTAAAACTAAATACATAAAACACAGAGAATAGCAGGATGTCTAAGAAACTGAGTATTTCGCTACAAATATTAGGTCCCCAACTTAATTTTCGACCTTTTTTGATCACCTTTGACATTTATTTATGAATAAAATAACATACATTTAATGTTCCAAGTAATCTCCCTCACTTTTTATATAAAGGGTCTTTCAAATTGAGCGGTGTTTTTTAATTCTTGAATAAAACACAGAATATGCGTTAATTGCATAAAACCTTTTATAGATAATTGAAGCATAGTGTATGACAATATCTGCCAAATGACCACCTCTTACAGCTCCACAGATGTCTACTCTTTTGTCAAAATTTTTTATCACATTTTGGCTTAACCGTGGCTCTATCTCATCAATTACTCGAATAATTTCATCCTTTCGTTCAGGAATTGTTCTTATAGACCTGGCTTTTCACGTAACCCTAAAGAAAATAGTCTGACGGTGTCAAATCACATGATCTTGATGGCCAATTAACATCATAGTTTCTGGCAATAACTCGTCTAGGAAATATTTTTCTCAATAAATTCAGCCCACAAAAATCCAGTTATCATCTCACGAGATCGAACACTATTCACAGTTACAGCGTCACCAGCAGCATTCTGAAAGAAATGCGGCCCAATTATACTTCCTGACACATCTGTCCACCACCACTTCCTTACACTTCCTGACACACAACAGTGACTCGTTTAGGAAGTAAAGGTTTCTCATGGATCAATCGTGGATTTTCCTTACCCCAAATGCAATTGTGTTTATTAACATATCCACTAATTTCAAAATGTGCTTCATCTGAAAAAATGTTTTTTTGAGAAAAAATATTTGTTCTTTGATCCAATTGACAAAAGCACGACGTTTTGAATGATCCAATGGCTTTAGTTCCTGTGTTATTTGAACCTTATATGCATTCAGAGCTAAATCTTTTCGTAAAACACACCATGTTGTGGATTCACTGACTCCAAACTGTTATAAACGTTGACTAATGGAAATTTCAGGGTCGTCAGCAGCAATTTCACGTACCAAATCAATATGCTCTTGTGAACGATCACTACGACTATATATTGCTCTTCTTTTATCTCCCACCGAACCAGTTCTTGAAAGTTTTGAACAATTCTGTTGATTGTGCTTTCAGATGGACGCTGGCTGTAAATATAACGTAATTTTCTAAAAACATTTTTCACTGCACGCTCATTTTCATGAAATAATTCAACAATTTTAAAGTGTTCTTGTAGTGTATTCGACTCTATTTTTATTAATGTCATACATTACACTTCTGAAATGAGACTAGACCTAAGTAAATTCACAATACCTTCTGTGTTTTATTTAAGAATTAAAAAAACCGCTCAACTTGAAAGTCCTGTCCCTTCGCCATCTTTCAGACAACTGTTGAACCCTAGATCGAAAAAAACTTTGTGGTTTTGATGTGATAGAGGCATTGACGCCTTTTTCGGCTTCTTCAAGAGATGTGAAGCTATGGTAATGCAGTGTAGTTGGAATTGGGAGAGATGAAAATCTGAAAGGGCCAAGAGAGCAGGAAAATATGCCTGGTGCGATAAAATCATCCAGTCTAACTTGGTGATCATTTCCAGTATCCTTTTTGAAAAACAGGCAATGTCTCAAATGTAGCTTTTCGAATGACATTGTGTTTACTGATTTTTCAGGTTATACTGACATTAAGCTCGAATGTTATACCTTGTTTTGAAGCTGAAAGATGGGTACGCTTTAGAGTATGGGTACGACGGGCAAACAAAAATCTGATTCGAATAGATTCTAAAGTAGATAAAACGTAGGGGTCGATATTTATGTTGGCAATTATATGAGCATATAGTAAACTATAAATCTACAAAAGTGTAATCAAACTGACAATAGTATATACAGCAGATGAGTGTAGGCGCAAAGAGAACAAAACAAAAAATAAGAACCCTAGAAATGAAAATACTAAGAACTATCTTGGGAGTAACACTAACAGACAGAGTAATAAACACCAACATAACAGAAATGTGTAACAACAGATTTCATGCATTTTACAAAACGAAGATCATCGATATCAGTACATAGAGTGCTGTTTAGACAGAAGACCATCGAAAGGTCCTCCCCTCTATCATCGATACAAATATAGTCGAGAGGAAGAAGTAAAATAATTATGTAACTTTTGTGTACACCATGACTATTATGTAATGTAAAAAAATCAAGGAACTTATATTTGATGCACAAAAAATAATAATGATTAGGTCCACCATGGGATCTATAACATTCTATAGATGTTATCGTTATAACATTCTATAATGGAGTATTTGAGAAGCATTTGCTTTTTAGTATTATTAAATTCTTCTCTGCAATAACATTATTCAATCTTTACTTATTCCATCCATTTTTTAAACACATTTCCTCATGAAAGTCAATTTTAGCGGAAATTCAAACCTCTACACCATAAACCAAATCACGGAACAATATTTCAAAAAACGCCTATCGGTTTGAACGCGTTCACCTTATAGATTTCAAAACAGTGGAATTTAAGGTTCTTCCTCAACTCTACTTTATCCTTTTGTCAGTTAATCTCACGTTTCTTGGTTTATGGATTGCTTCGTCGATTGCCACCATCAATCGTGGAATTTTCTCCGCTCGGTATGTGGCATGAGGCCACAACCTATCGTTTTCGCGAAAAAAGAAAACACCCAGTAGCGTAGAATCACAAATTGTATCGTAGATTGAAAATCCGGTATTATCTGCCGAATACTTGAATTCTATATTTTTCCTATACAATTAACAAAACATTTAAGTATCTTGATAATACAAAATTAAAGTTAAGGTAAAAATATTAGGTACTAACTTAATTTTAAACTTTTTGTGTATTTAGAAAAATCTTTTCTGTACCTTTTTTGTATCTTTTTAGCAAAATTGCACTTTAGTGAAGAATTAATGTTTTATCTATGAATCGGATATAAATGCAATATGCCAGGACCAGCTCATGATTTCTTTCGAATACAATTATAGGAATTATTTTTTTCTTCTTCACATCTTATTTGTCCAATATTTGGCGTAAGCCTCCTCCAAACTCTGATTGACTATATTTATTGTTCATGTTCATTTGGTTTTCGGTGTCCTATTGTTATTCTTAACATTGCTATTGCCATGGAAGGTGGCATTTTTACTAGTTTATCTATTTTTCTTTTTGCAAAATATCCAAATCTGTGTAGTATACGTCAATGCTGGAAGGAAGCAGCTATCGAAAATGTATTGGGGTATATTCTTATTTCTCCACTAAGTTTTCTTCAACCCTAATCTAGTTCTCCTATCTATCTCTGATGCTAGGTTGGTTTCTGATGTTTTGTTATTTTCTAATGTCTGATTTTCAATTATTGTTTTTTTAAATTTTCTCTGTTGGTCATTATTTTCGTTATTTTTAGATTTATTTTCAGACCCTCTTTTTTATATTCGATATTAAATGTCTATTATATTTTCTGATGTTTTCAATATTTTCTGATATTATGATATGAATATATAATTTATAAAAATATTATAAATCTAACGGGTCTTTCAAATTGTGTGGATTTTTTAATTCAATATAACACAGATGGCGGTGTAAATTTGCCTGAGTCTACCTCTTTTCAGAAGTGTATAATGTATGACATTTATAAAAATGGAATCGTACACAATACAAAAACTGATTTTGGAAAATTACGTTATATTTACGTTTGTAGATCTGACTATCATGAACACTATCAATAGAATTATTTAAAAATTTCAAGAAACTGGTTCGGTGAAAAACAAAAGAATCAGGATCAGAATCAAGGATCATTCGAAACGATCATTCAAATTCGATCATTCAAAAAATCATCTTTTCAGATGAAGCAAATTTTGAAAATAGTGGCTATGTTAATAAATAAAAATGTTTCATCACTAAAGCAGTCACTGTTTGGTATGCATTATGGCCAGGGAGTGCAATTGGGCCGTATTACTATCAGAATGCTCCTGGTGAAGCTAAAATTTTGAATGGTGCTCAATATCGTGAGATGATAACTGGATTTTTGTGAGCTGAATAGAATAATATTAATCTGGATGGTATGTGGTTTGAACAGGATGGCGCTACACCTCGCTCTGCCAATGAAACAATTACTGTATTGAGAGAAAAAGTCCTTGGATGAGTTATTGCAAGAAACGGTGATGTTAATTGCTCTCCAAGATCATGTGATTTGATATCTATCGAAAGAGTACTAATAACTACCATAAAGACACGCAAATTGGAATACTTTGATCAAGTACAAAGAGGACAACTATTGAGAGTGATTATGTAGGGACAGATAAAGGAGATAAGAAGCGTGGGAAGACCAAGAATGTCACGGCTGCAAAATTTGAGAGAATGGTTGACCTCTACATCGAACCAGTTATTTAGAGCAGCTGTAAACAAAGTGAAAATAGTCATGATGATCGCCAATCATCGCTTGAAGACGGCACGATAAGAAGAAGAAGAACAAGAAGAAGATACAGATGATAACAGGTTCCAAATTCAGTTCTAATTTTTGTTTGTTCTTTTGATTCGTATTCGTTCAATTTCCAACTAGTTCAACAGCTGTGAGTTAAGGAGTTGGAATAAATATATTACTATTATGATCTTTTGTGATTTTGAACTTGATTATTTTGGATAAAATATTGTGATAATGAACCCACCATCTTTAGAAGATTTAGTGAATTCCATAGGGCTCATAAAATTTTATACTAACGCATACTGGAAACTTGGGTCGAAATATAAAGGATAATATTAAAAATAAATGTGCGCAGTTATTATTGATTATACGTTGTAACAATATATTGCTAAAAATTTACTTGTTACACCACCATTTTTTAATTAAATATGGCAGGCTGTTATTCGGTGAAACATGAAACTATTTCATGCCTTGATTCTTCTAAACCTAATAATTTGCTCTAATTATACCCAACCTTTCAACATCGTCAGTTGTTCCTTTTTCCACAGTATCGCAATTTGAACCAAATTGACCTCATCACAAAATACAGGGTGAGGTATAAATAATTGATTAATATGAACATCATAGTATTTTTGATGAAGAAGTTGCCAGTTGTTTTTATGATATCGAAAAGTATCATTTAGGTGTAACACTTTAAGCATTAGAGCTGAATGCTGAACATTTTTATGTTTTAGTGGGATATGGATATAGGGGAGAGATGGATAATTGCGCGCAGTCGATAATAGCGCGCCCCCACATAACTACAAATCTGCCTTTACTATATTAAACCATGTTTGTATGCGCATTGAATCATACCCAATTCTACCGACAAACCGCCCCCCATGCGGCAGTAGCCGACGAACATGATTGAAGCGTTACTTGTCACTAAGAACTTTCGCGCGCATTTACAATTTTTGTATAACTAGTTTTGTATGTTCCACTTTTTTTATGATAAACTATATTGCCACAATGAGCTTTGAAGCATAAATTTGTGTTAGATATAGTAGAAATGAGTTGTTATGGCTAAAATCTTATTCGTAGATATTGACGCGGTGTCAAAACAAAATGGCGTAGTCTGACAATTGCGTGCTATTGTCAACTATGTATTTTACTTTTGTTTGTTCTCTTACAGATGACTGAAAGTGTAACAAAAAAAATAGGGACTGGGGACCTACTTCAAATGCAGGTTGCTTTAGAAGCTGTACATGCTGGAAGGAAAATAAAAGAAGTGGCAAGATCTATGATCCTTGATTGGGACAGAAGGCAACGTTTCCAAAGAATGATGAATAGGAGTTAGCTGACCATGTTGTTATTTTGGCTAAAATATTTTTTTGATTTACATAAGGATTGCTAAGCAAACTGGCTTATGAATTTGCTATTGCAAAGAATATTAAAACATTTTTTCAGCAGAAAAAGGCATGGCAGGTAAATGCTGGATGTATGCGTTCTTAAAAAGAAATCCTAGGATTTCCTTGCGAGCTATGGAGCCAACAGAGTGTCGGGTTTTAATAAAACTGAAATTAATTTGTTTTTTCATAATTTAATAATGGAGAAGAATGCTTATCCAGCCAAAATAATATTTACTATTTATGAAATAGGAGTTTCAACTGTGCAAAAGTCTGGCAAAATTTATGCGCGTAAAGGGTTTAAACAAGTTGGTAAAATTACGAGCGGAAGGGGGTGAGCCAAGTGTGAGCAGTTGTCTGTGCAATGAATGCATTAGGGTGTCCATTTGTCCCACCTATGTATATATCCACGCCAAAGGAACGAGTCAAGTCTTAAGATTGGAGGGCCCATTGGAGCTGAATATGAATAATTCAGTAATACTCAATATATATAATCGGGATGGATTATAGAAAACCTTTTTTGAAAAATGGCTCCATCATTTTACCAAACATATTAGTGTAACTACTTAAAACCCCATCATCCTAATTCTTGACAATCATGCCAGTCACTTGTCACTGAAAGTTTATCAATATTGCCGCGAAAATGGGATCCGCATGCTATCATTACTTCCGCATAGTTCCCATAGGATGCAGCCACTAGATGTCACTTTTTATGGTCCACTGAAGGCAGCTTATCACAACGACTGTGATTTATATATGAAAAACCATCAATATGAAAAAATCACTCATGGTGTTTTGGCTTCAATTTTCAATAAAGCATATTTGAGATTAGATTCGATGGACAGAGCAGTAAAAGGATTCGAAGTAACTGGCATTTATTCGGTGACGATGACTTTACATCAGTTCCTATTATTGAAGATTTAATATCTCGAAATCAAACTTCCATGAATAATGACATAGCAACAGAAGCATTTACTACCACACATGTTACGAATGAAACCGAAGTTATTGTTAATTCTTTACGGAGTATTTTTCAAATTTGAAGTTTAGTACCTCAAAAAATTCAGACGTTCAGGATTCAAGGATTCACCAATACATACTGGAGATGAAGCAGCAATTCAGACAGTGGGCGATGGAAGTGCGCCACAGTAACTGCAGGAAAAGGCTACGATTTCCTGGAATTTCCTTGGTGTAATACTCATATATTGCTTAGTAAATGGCAAGAACAGCACCGAGGAGAATTATACTTTACTACTGGTCCAACTGAAGGGAGCTATTCAGGCTAAAAGTTAACATTTGGGCAAAAAAGTACACTTTCACCAAGATAATGTAACTATACAAAAATGATGCAGCTGCAAAACTTCACGATCTACGGTTAGTGCTTCCACATGTGCTACATTGGTCAGATTTGGCTCCCAGTAATTACTGTCTCTTTCCCAATCTTCAAAGCTTCACTTGAAATGATGATGTGAAAGCTGAGACATTCGCTTATTTTTCAAACTTGGTCACTTCGAATTATACTAAGGATATTAAATCAATTGAATAACGAACGTCGTTGTTCAAAATGTATGGAATTATAAGATGATTTGCTTCTTTGACGGGGTGAGGGTTTTTCAATAAGATGGTACAAATTGAGAGGCTTGCTTCCAGGAAGGCTGATTACTGAAAGACTAACTGTCACATCTTCCTATAGGGTTCCTGCTTTATAAATTTATAAAAATAATTGAAATTTAATTTAGGTCGGTTGTTTATTTCCCACCGTGTATTATTTTCTACGCTTCGGCCATCGCTTACAAAATACTTTATTATCTACGAGACGTTTCTACAAATGACCCTGGTATCATTATTAATAGTTGTCCGTTTCATTTTCTATTTCTTTGATTGATTAAGATTGGTGGTTGATGTACTGGCGATTTCTTTGCGAATAATCAACGAAATTGCTGTTGATTAAATTATTAATCGTGTCTTAACGGAACTTGATGAACTATTATTACTATTTCTGGTGTAGCTGGAAATGTATAAATGCATTTCAATTATTCATGATTTCGGTCTACTTTACGGGTCAATAGTATGCTCTTTCATGGCATTGATTAATGATAATGAAATACGTATAATTAATACTTGAATTGGTCGCAGTTCATTGGTACTATTACTATTCGGATGTTGAAACAAAATGACAGTCAATCTATTTTGTTTCTCCTTTACTCAAACAGACAATCTATTTTGTTTCTCCTTTACTCATTGGCTATTATTATACGTCCATTTATAGAACCGACTTATGAAGTAGAGAATGAGATTCACAGTTAATAATACCAATAGAGTCGGTATATCGAATGAATTTTTACCGGTATATATATATATATATATATATATATATATATATATATATATATATATATATATATATATATATAATATATATATATATATATATATATATATATATATATATATATATATATATATATATATATATATGTGTATATATCAAATCAAATACACGATGAACTATGACATTATCAAGAATATTGCACCCGAATGACCGCGCGTGTTGAAAGCATAAAATTTGCGAACTTTACGAATTGATACAACTATTTGTTTTTTACGTTGGTATGATTAAATAAATTTCTGAAAGACTTGACACAAATGACAGAAATTTCATATCATTTCTCTTATTAAGTTAGAATTTATAGCATCTTTTGTAATTATTAAACATTTTTATACCAATTTTTTAAAATTGATATATTTATCGAGCAAAGAATTTGTATTAAATTTATTTCAAAATTAGTCTACAAAGAGTTCCTTCGAACTGCTCAGACAGTTGATAAGAAAAATTAATTAAGTGCTATGCGTCATTTACGTGAGTCTGTTCGAAAAACGTCTAAATTTGTGGTACAACAATTCAAGGTTTTTGCATGACGATAAGGCACCATCGCACACCGTAATAATTCATAAATATTTCGCTAAAAATCAAACAAATTCTCTTTCTAAAAATCAAACACCAAATTCACCAAATATAGCACCAAGAGTCTTTTTCCATTCCATTCCATTCCAAAATCACTTCGCTGATGCAGTTATTAGTCCATAGATGCTATTCAAGAGAATTCGCTAGCCGCTTTGAAGGAAATAAAAACAGATGGCCTAGACACTTGTCCAGCACTCCAATTATCCCAGGTTCGAATCCTGGTTTGATCAAGAAAATTTCTACGGCCAACCCGACTTTAATGGGTCATTAAGCGGGAAAAATAGACGCCAAATGGCCAGAGTAGCCGATGGGTCTATAATTATAATCTAATAATCCGAAGACTGGAAAAAACGAGAAGGATTTAGGCGAATATTTCAGACGAGAAGGAGGAAAATTATTGAAAATTATTTACAAAAAAATCAAAACAATTTTTAGAATATGTCCAATAATATGTTATTATAAATGCTTTCAAGCTTCTGCTTGTAGCATTTAGTAAGGAAGAGTTAAATTTTAGAAGAAACCAACCAAGATGGATATAAAGAATAATGGTGGTTATATAGCAGATTCATTGATGTCATCATTTCAAAATAATTTGCATTAAAACAGTTTAAAAAAATCGGTCTTATTACTGCTACATATGATACATTTATGAAATTCGTAGCAGTAAACTATCATTACTAGCATCAGATAAATCGATGCAGTGACACTTCACTCATCCGTACCCTATAATTACCGTAATCTTCATGATCATAAATAAAATACCGACACTTGGTGAGCGTAAATACAACAAAACGACAATCCGAAAAAAAAATGATATAACCGCCAACGAGGGAAACCTGATTTTCAAGTGCAGCTGAATAAATTACTTGATTTACAACATTCGCTACATAATATTAACCGTACGTATACATGTACAATAGTTTTTATTCTTCACCAAGTTTTTCAATTTCTCTGTATTTTGTATAACTATATATATATATATATATATATATATATATATATATATATATATATATATATATATATATATATAAGGAACGTCTCATCGTCTTGTTTATTTTGATCCATCAAAATTCAGTTTTTTGTTGTACTGGCCTCTTTTATGTTTCAGCATAAAGTTGGTGCGTTCTGTTACCGAACAAACAAAAACTTCCACCTTTAGATTAACATATTAATATATGATTCCTAGTGAAAGAACCTTTATTAGGTGATAAAAATATTGAACAAAAAATGTGGATTCCTTTGATTTTGCCCAATAATACATTCACATTATTTAATCTGTGTGAAAGAGTGTACCTTTTGGGTAGAGTGTACCTTTTGTACATCATTTTTGTACGGGTAAGAGTACGCTTTGTACATCATAATAGTAGAATAATGGCTCTTTTAATATTCTAGGTATTATCCAGTAGGAAACTCCAACTTTTCCCGCAACACTGAGTACTTCTGGTAGAATACTTAGAATACACTTAACAAGATGTAAAATTTGTTCTTCGACTTTAGGAACAATTTCTCCTTGGCGCCCGAATTCTTGAAATTCTGGAACCACACTACCCGTATTTAAAAGTTCAGAATTTTGGAGAGCTTCTCTGTAAATGCGGAATATATCGAGATATTCGCGCATAGAATATAATTTTTGGTTTTTAATCGAACTTAAATGCACGCAGTGTCATATATTGAAATAATTTATGTTGCTATTTTATAATAACATTTTCGTGGCGATATTGCGACGTTGACATATCCTATTGGATGATGTAGGATCTTAAATGCAAAAAAAAATAACAAAGTTCATTAGTTTATTTGTAGTTTATTCGTTAAGTAATTACAAAGTAATATTTGCCAGATTTGCTTTTACACATACGTATGAGATAGTATTGTTCATACTCTTGAGTGATTCTTCGACCGCAAGCAATTTTAAACTATTTTTAAAAGGGGAAAATGCACCTGGTATACCTAGCCACAAAAAGCTAACCTAACCTAACCTAACCTAGATAATTTAATATGGTTAATGCTTCGCTGAGCTACTGACTGTTATAATAACTAGAGACCGAACTTGCTATTTAAAATAAGTGAATAAGTGAATATATGAAAATATCGACATCGCCAAAATGTTTATACGAGGGGTATATTTTAAATAAGGTCCGTTTGTGAATGATAGTGAGAATGACGCGCAATCGCCGCAGGGCGCTTATTATCGAAAATTGTGTTCTTGGCGGATTCCAAAACTTCTTTCTGGCGATTACAAAATACAGAGATTGGGTTGTGCGTTCTCATTTTTGACTTGATATTGTCAGGAAGCAGATGGCTTGTTAAAGCACATCGTTACAGGAGATGAGACTTGTGTGGCTCACATGACTCCTGAATCCAAGCAACAATCAGTGGAATGGCGCCAACCAGAGTGAAAGTAAACAGACAATTTCAGCACGAAAGATCAAGGAAATTGTTTTTTTTTTGGATAGGAAAGGGATTATGTTAGTGGATTTTATGCCGAGAGGTACAGTAATCAATTTTGATGCGTAATGCGTCACCTTGAGCAAACTCTCGGCATGCAATAGAAAACAAGCGGCGTGGCCTACTGTCTTCCGGTGTGATGTTGCTCCATGATAATGTAAGGCCACATGCTTCGGCTCAAATACAAGGTCTAATCAGGTTTTTTTGTATGGGAAGAACTGGATCATCCACCTTACAGTCCAGACCTTGCACTCAGTGATTTTTACTCGTTTCGATACTTAAAGGAGTTCCTTGGTGGTCAACGGTTCAACGACGACGAAGAAGTTAAAACTGCAGTCACGGATTGAGCTTCTTCACAGGGGGCAGAATTTTTTGACGTCGGAATTCAATTCTTGTTGAGTGGCATGAAAATGTTTGAACATAAATGGAAATTATATAAAAAAGTTGATAAAAGTATGTAGAATTTGGAAAAACATATATTTTCATGATATTTATAGTATTTTTTTCTTGCTAAAAAAAATGAACCTTATTTAAAAAAATAATTTTAGTTATTTTTTTTTGTGCATTTATACATTCGTCTTAATGATATATGTGCATTTATACATTCGTCTAATTCGTGTAATTAGAAAATGAGTGAAAGAAATGTTGTTTAATTGAAATCTCAAGTGACTACGACTATGACTAAATACGCTGATCAGCAGTGAACTAGCTAGAGCTCGGGCAAAAATCAATTCTTTAATAATAAACGTTGTGGCTCTACTCATTATCATTTATTTAGTATCATATATAAGTAGATTTTCTGATTTTGTTATCATTATATAATAATTTGAAGCTGTACACAAAAATTATAAAATCAATCTAAATATTTGTTGCATTTTTGTTGTTTTGTTATATTAAATAAAAAATACATCTGTAATAGAAAATAGCTGTGTTATCTGAATTATGTACAATTATATCAAACGTTTAAAACTAAATCTTTAACGACGAAATTTTAACACATAATAAAAGAGACAACGGATTTGCTGCATTGGAATATATTTTAATTCTAACGCTTTTTCAGTTAAAAACAAAAACCCAACTTCTTAACCGTTACCAGAGTGCAGTTTTTTAATGGAATTCCAACAGTAGGTCATGCAGCGCATTAACACGTATATTTGGTGTCGGTTTCCATGTCTCGAATGAAAGTTATTGCATCTGTAACGATCGTTCTACGCCCACGTTTCACGGCGCACGGCCAGTTAGAAGAAATTTAACAAAACACGGTTTAAATCATCGGCCGTTTGTGAATTGGACACCCGGACTCCATGAATATTTTAGCAGCGGTGCTCGCCTTTTCAACCTGATGAAATTCGTGGGTGGTACGTACATCTTACTTACGAGCCAGGAGCAAATATTAGATGCATGTTACAAATGCATGTAATTTTTATAATTGTATTACAAATATTATTTAATGATACTTCGTAATTGTTGTTGAAACATCACTTTCACTATTTTAAATTGGCTGCATTTTTCTCTCGTTGGCAAACAATCAAATGTACTGAAACAATGACAATGTTGCAATACTGCTTTGACGGTGATATAATGCCCACAAAAGAAAACGCCTTGTATGTAAAAAAATCAATCAATTATTTAATACTTTAATAAGTCAAGGGCCAGCTATATCGCGTCGAAGTTAAGCGACGTCGATAGTGGTCGATATTTGGATGGGCCTAAAAATAAATAAGCAAATCCAAAAAAGCTCTCGACACTACGGTGGTTGCTATTTATGTATCCGGAATTGGCAACAATGGTCTTGCTTGGCGCCATCTGACATACATCGTAAAGTTTAACATTGTTGACCGTATACTTACACAGAACGTTTTGTCATACGGATTATAGTTCTGTTTTTTAGCGACCTGAAAATTTCATCTTAGTCAAAAAATGGAATTCACTCCGGACTTTCGACGTGGATTATCTTAAGAACAGTGAATCGATCAATTCACTTCGACTTTTGGCGAAGAAGCACAATTTAAAACGACTGAATATCATTGATTTAGTAAATTCAATCGTGGCCGCCGATCGCTCATGGACGAATTTAAACAAGGTCGTCCAAAATCGGTTTCTGTGCCAGAAAACATCGATACTGTGCACGAACTGATATAACTGATTGGGGCATCCCTGGACATTAGTATGACAAGCATACCCAAGATTTTACATGAACATTTAGTCGTGAAAAAGAGTTGTGCGAGTTGGAGTCTGCATAATTTGACAATCGCTCAAAAAAGGCTCGTGTCGATTGATGCAAAGAAATGTCCAACAAACACAATCGTGGTGCGTCAGAAGCCGTGTACAACATCTACTCAGGTGGCGAATCGTCGATCTATGGGTATGAGCCGGAAAGTAAACAGCAGTCGACGTATGGATCTTTCAAAATGAGCCAAACCATACAAAAATTGTTCGAGCAAGAAGCACTTTGAAGCAAATGGACGCCTGTTTTTGGGATAAATAGCCATGTGGCTATAGTGCCACTAAAAAATCATAGAACGATCAATTCTGAAAGGTATACAACCATTTGTTTATTAGAAGTCTTTGAAGAAAAATTAAAAAACAACCAGCGACGCAGGATCATTCTTCACCATGACAACGCGAGCTCTCACACATCGGACCGAACAACTTAATATTTGACCGGTCAAAACATCGAATTGATGGGTCGTCCGTCGTAAGGTCCTAATTTGGCACCCAATGATTTCTTGTTGTCTCCGCCCGTGAAGAATAAACTACATGGTCAACGAGTTTTGACGCCAGAAGGAACGGTTGATGCATTTAAAATACAGGTTTTGGGGATACCTCAATCGGAATGAAAAAAGTGCTATGAAAATTGATTCAAACGTATTCAAAAGTGTATCGATCATCGCGGAGAGTATTTTGAAAAACAACAAAATCATTTTCAGTGATAAATACTTATTTTTATTTGTTATTTCGGATACATAAATAGCAACCCTCGTAAAATATATAATAAAAATATTACGAGATGGTATCGTATCGACGTCTTTAACAGAATTTTTGGTCTTTTTTGATTACCTTTGACATAATATATGAAAAAGTATACAAACTTAATCTTCGGAGTAATCTCCCTTATATTGTATGCACCTTTCAGACACTATTGCCACCTTGCACCATGCCACCAACTGTCGAATCCCAAATCGGAAAGAAAAACGTGGTGGATTGATGCGATTGAGGCTTTTTTCGACTTACTCAAGAGATGTGAAGTGGCTACCAATCAGGTGATATTGCAGAGATTGGAAGAGATGAAAAGCCGAAGTGGTCAAGCCAGGAGAATAAGGCAGGTGTAAATCATAAAATCTTTTAGCTCAATTTGGTGATCGTTTCCAGAGTTTTTTTGCTATATGTGGTCGTGTGTTCTCCTGAAACAAAATTAGTTCCTTTCTTCCCTTCCCTTCTTTCTTCCAGAGCACCAATAACTGCTGATAACGGTTATCAGTGACCGTTTCACCTGATTGGAGCATTCCATAATCAACGACGCCCAGCTGATCCCACCATATATACAGTAACATCTATTTGACGTGGATACTTGGTTCTGTAGCACCGGTTGATGCCACAATAGGACTGACGAACCCTCGATTTTCACGTTTTTGAATTAAAGTGCAGGTTCCACATTTCGTCACAGGTCAGAGTCTTAGGTAGGAAGTTCTTTTTCTTGAATTTGGAGAGCAATGACGTAATTACAGTAAAGCATTTATCCTTATTATCAGCTGTGGGTTCATTGGGACCCAACGACTGTCCTTGAATTCTCTCTAGCTTGTGCAAACGTTTAGAAATTGCTTGCCATGTTACTCCGAGTTCCTTTCCGAGCTTTAGCAGTATACGACAAGGATTTTCTTCCAGTAGTGCTTCCATGTTTTCAAATTTCAGTTTGAAATTGCTGGAACCATTTCTTGCAAGTGCTTTACGCAATAGCATTATGTCCCAAATCTGTATAAATCTTGCCCTGAGTGGCGGCAGTATTTTTTTTTAGTTGAAAAGCGAGAAGGAGGCAGTGTTTCAAATGTTCCGTAGTATTCACGGTAAACTCGTATATTATACTTTGTTTTAGAGCTAAAAATGGCGTTTTGAAATAACTATATAGTGGGAAAAATTCTGGTCTGAATAGGTTTTGCAGTTGATGGATAGAAAAAGATAACAACCTTAAAAAGTAGATGTGAAGAGTAAAGAGTGAGAGTAAAGGTAAAGGAGAAATATATTATGACATTTGAATAATAAGATATGAATAATAATATATGATTATGAATAAATGGGAATAACTAGACTTATCAACAATGATTCTAACAGGATCATAAAATAATATTACGATTGAAAACTTTCAGATGGCCCTTGGTAAAACTGAAGAATGCCAACCAATTTAACCAAATGGAACTTTCATATTATACTACTATCAAATTAGACAGTCCACTATCGAACCCAAAAAAATATATATTGAGATACCACGGCCTGAATTCCGTTAAATCAGATTTGGATCGTGGCAGGCTAATAAATTTCGGGATTAAAAAAAGGCAAAGGTGTCGATAATAATTTATATAACTAACTGTTAGCATCATTAAAACTAGATCCGTTCATCTAATTGGAAACGATAAATGATAGATGATATACAATTAGTTTATCAAATTAATTCCAACAAGTTATGGCATTATTGGAAGCAAAGAAATGAGCTTGGAGAGTTTAAGTGGTTATTTATCAATCACTTGTGACGATTTAGATCAAATTTCTAATGATTTCAGTATACTTTTTATTAATTTTGGATATAAGTTCCTAGAAAGAGGATCATCTATTTCTTATGCGCCGTACGGTTACTTCTAGCAAAAATATTAAGCTTAATTGTACCTTAATATTTTTTGATTTCGTTGGTTGCTAAACGAGAATAACAGTTACCAGTTAGTATGAGAAGTATTTGGAGACGTTTGCAACAATTTGGCTATAGTGGCAGAATTGTAAGAAAACTTCCCTATTTGAATAAAAAAATACTTAAAACAACGAAAGGAGTTTGCACGAACAAATTTAAATAGCGAATATTGGAAAAAATTCTCTTGGTCTTTTTTCCAACGAAACTAAAATAAATTTATTTCGTAATGATGGAAGACTACGTGTTCGGCGTCGAGTGAATGAACATTGGAATCAGCAAAATATTATTGAAATTTACTTAAACATCTTACAGAATAGTATGTTGCCTTATACCGAAGAACATACGCCATTACGGTGGCCGCCAATACACCGCCAAAAGTGTGAAAACTTGGATGGATACCGACAATATTGTTTGTTTACTTTGGCCATCTCAGTCACTAGATATGAATCCTATAGAAAATTTGCGAAACATTTTGAAGACGCGTTTAACTTTAAGAAAAACATCAAATACCAAAAAATTATGAGAGACTGTTCAAGAAATCTTCTATTCCATTCGGGTTGAAGTTGTTTGCCGCAATCTTATGGACTCAATGCCTAGACGACATGCCACAGCTTTGAAAAATCAAGGCTATTCAACAAAATACTAATTAAAAAGTTGATTTTGACTAGTTTCTCCTTGTTATACTACTTTTTTCTTTTTTGTGCATGCTATTTCTAAACAGCTTTATTTTTGTGACCCTTATTTATTGAAAGTTATGTATTTTTTAAAATTTAGTTTACATTATTTTTTTATTTATATTTATTTGATATGTCAGTCGATTACTTTATTTTGTGTATATATAAACTGTTCTGTTCTAGGTTATTCGTTGATACAAAATAGTGCGGTTCAAGATATATTGTTGGCCAATTGGTTACAATAAACTCTTAACAACCCGTGTCGCAACGAAACCTGGCAAAGTTGCAAGAAAGGTAAACAGGGCCGGGCCTAATAATATTACAGGTAAAAAGATAAAATTAATTTTATACCTGGTTTAGTAGTTCATTTCCTAAACAGTGCAGTTCTATAATTTCAATCGTATTTTTTTGTTATTCCAAACGTGCTAAAAATGTGGCGTTCATGTCAAGATAATGATCATTGTGCTTTTGGTAGTGCTAATTTTAAAAGAAAACATTTATCGCCCGATGTAAAGCAATAAATAGGGGACTTAATGTAAATGCAGTCGCAGCAGAAACATCTTCATTAACGAAAACTCCATTATCTACAGTTAAATATATTGTGACGAAGCCAATTAAAGCCAAATAAGTCCGTAGTGATTTTAGTAAGAGCAAATGTGTTGACGAAAGCGACAAATACTTAATTCGAAGCAACATTTATGCTATGTATGAAGGGCAAACTGTGCCTACATTGCATTCATTGCAACAGCGACTAAGGAAATATGAAACCAACATTCTTTGCAGCAGAACTACCCTCCGGAGCATATTATCTCAAATGAGTTTTGCATATCGGACCATTAAGAAAAGACAAATATTAATGGAAACACAGCGATCTCGATAATGGGGGTTTGACTACTTTATAAAAATATGCAGATTAGAAAATCGCCCCATTATCTATCGTGATGAAACATGGTTCGATACTTATGATATGCCAGCAAAAAGATGGGTAGATACATCAAGAAAATGTCAAACCAAAGCCCCAGCGAACAAGGGAAAAATAATTACAATTTTACATGGTGGTTCCGCGGATGGATGAGTTCCAAATTGCTTACGGTTGTCCTTCAACATTCATTTTTCCAAACATTCATTTTTGGATTACCATGATGACACCACAGCAGACCTTCTTGAAAATTGGTTTTAAATAGCATTTTGCCCTATGTGACTATGGAAAGCGTAATTGTAATGGATAATGCTAGTTATCCTAACCGCCAAAAAAATAAAGTCCTTAATGTAAATAGCACTAAACTGGAAATTTAGAACTATATGTTAAAAAACGATTTATACTTTGAAAATACCTATAAAAAATGTGATCTAGAAATATAAATGACATTTAATATTAAAAAGGAATATATATATATATATATATATATATATATATATATATATATATATATATATATATATATATATATATATATATATATATATATATATATATATGTGATACCATTGCTGCGGATATGGGACCTCCGTATTTCTGTATTTTTAATGCAATTGAGCGTATTTGGTATGAGGTAAAATCCAATATTAGAGAGCAGAAAAAAATTTCTCCGACTCTAAGTGCAAATGCTGCGACATTAATTAGGAAGGTTGTAGATAGTATTCCTAAGGAAAGTTGGAAAAATTCGATCAATCAGGTTATTAAAATATAAGATTCCTATGTATCGTTTGCTAATAATATAGAACCACTTATTATTAATGTAGATCAAGTAAGAGTGAGAGCGAAACCGAATTAAATGTATAATTAAATTAAAGTTATAAGAAAGGTGTAAGATAATAATTCGATTATGTAAGGTTATATATAAAATAAAATGTAAATAAAAATTTACTAAATAGGCCTTTGTATAATTCTTTGTTGAAAGGTAAAGTTTTGGCTCGGCATACGTAGAAGCCCTGCTGACCGGACAAGAAGGCCGTAGCCCTTTTTTTTATCTTCTGACGCGGTGAAATGTGTTCGAGGCATAGATGGGCGCATTATCTGATGGATTAAGCAATTAATGCCGCTGTTTTCGTTGGTTTCGTGAGGTTCAGTATCATTAAGAGCTACTTTATGAGCGGGTCGAGTTCAACCAGGGAAACCTGGTACATTTCGTTGGGGAGCACGAGCATTGACCTAAAGGCTGACTCTTTGACTAGGTCCTGGTCGTGTACGTCTACTAATAATTAGTTAGATCTTAATTGTGAGGCATCGTTGTTAAAAATGTATAGAACAGTTTTGTAGTTTTAGCACGAGTTTTAAATTCTTATATATATATATATATATATATATATATATATATATATATATATATATATATATATATATATATATATATCAGAATTATCTTATGCCGTCTCTCTCTCCCTCTCTCCCTCCCCCCCTCTCTCTCTCTCTCTCTATATATATATATATATATATATATATATATATATATATATATATATATATATATATATATATATATAAAGTGGCTTGAAGAATTGCAGAATTATCAAGGAGAGCAGGCTATTATATTTATAATTTGGACGTTTATTCCAATTTACAGACCAAACATTTTTGTTTTTTAGTATCTAAGTTTGTATCGTCGGTAACATTGGAAATTATTTTGCAAAATTACAGAACGTTCTTATCTACCAAAAATTTACTCTTCTAACCAAAAAGTTACTCTTCGGTCAACTTTCAATGACGTTGAAATAAGCTTGGTAATTAAATGATAAAAAGTATTTTTATAGGATTCAATTGAGAAAAGGTAATATTTGATAATATTTTTTCAGAATTAGAAAAAGTTTAGATGTTTCTCCATGAAATGTGTTGAGATTAAGACCCTACTAGAAAATACTATCCGTTTATGGTTTCGATGGTTACATTGTGTCAATTCACCATGAACAGTTGAAAAGCTTTAGGGATAAAATAATATTTTCCATTGAAGCGCACTTAATGGGTTTGTAAACAAATATAATTGCAGGATTTGGGCAGATAAAAATCTTCAAGTGATGTAGGAGTCATCCTTCATTCTCAGTCACTGTTTTGTGCAGTTTTTGGGCTGAAGGAGTGATACGACCTTATTTTTTGAAAGCGATGATGGAAGTCGTGTTATTGTTAACGGTGAACGTTAAATGAATATGCTGACAGAATATCTTCCACCTTGAAACCTTGACCTTTGATCTTGAAAAATGTGGATATAAACACATTATGTTACATAAATGTTTTTTTCAAAAAAATGGTGCGGCTTGTTACATTTCTCGCCAGACAATCAGTATATTGTAAGAAAAGTTTCCTGGACGCACTATTTCGCGAAATGGTTGTCATGCGATTTTACGTCCTTGAATTATTTTTTGTGGGGTTATGTTAAATCTTTGGTTTACAGAAATAAACCCTGAATAATTCTTGATATTAAACGAAACATTTAGGCCACTATTGAAAGTATACCATAGCGATATGTGTAAAAGAGTAATCGACGTAGGAATAAAGCCGAGTAGGACAATTGAACAATATTTTACGCATAATGCCATTATGTCATGTTCAAGATAAAATAAAAATTACCGGATTAGTTAGTACTTTCAGTTATCATTGTACCTCATTTTAAAGTCATTATGACAAAAAACAAGGAAACCTTTTCCATTTCTTGTGGTCCACGTAAAATTCTCAATCTTTCAGTCGCCATCAAACTCCAACAAGCATCTCCCGAGACCGGTTTCTGGCCTTAAACTGTCATCAGTCAGTTAATGATTGACCATGGTCCTGACCATATTAATCGGCGAAATCGGACGAAAGCAGCATTGAAATGAAGCTCACGCTATCCGGTGGTTCGTAACAGTACTATTGTCTGAAACCGTTCTCACCCAAACTCAGGTACCATGTACCAGATATGCAAGAAACTGATGACGGCTTAAGGCCAGAAACCAGTCTCGGGAGATGCTTGTTGGCGTTTGATGGCGACTGAAGGATTGAGAATTTTACGTGGAGCACAGGAAAAAATTTTTCCTTGTTTTTTGAATATTTTTAATATTTTCCACTTGCCCACTGTGTATTTTCATGCATATCTGGTACCTGAATATAGGGTCTGGGTTTGGGTCCGAACGGTTTCAGACAGTAGTACTGTTACGAACTACTGGATAGCGTGAGCTACATTTCAATGCTGCTTTTATTCGATGTGGCCGATTAATATGGTCAGAATCTTGGTCAATCCTTCAGTTGCTTTCGAACGTACAACTCGAAGCCCGACTAATGATGATGACCACTTGCCCACTGTGTATTTTCATCATTATGTCATGTTCAAGATAAAATAAAAATTACCGGATTAGTACTTGCAGTTATCACTGTACCTCATTAACTCCTTTTAAAGTTCTGACACTCTTATTGGAAAACCCTTTAAATAATCTTATTCGGGCCATGCCTCCAAATGGATTTAATCAAGTTTGGTGAGTAAGCCACATGTGCAATGATTTCCCAACTAAACGCCTCAATCGTTTCCTTGAGTAGTTTTGCTGTGTGTTGAGCAAAATCACTTTCTGTTGCTTTTTTTTGATATTCTGGTCGTTTTTTTATGCAAAGCTTGATTCAAATCGATCACTTGTTGTCGCCACATTCAATATTAACAGTTTCGCCAGGTTTTAGCAGCTTATAATAGATCACACCTTTTTGATCCAACTAAACACAGAGCATTGTCTTCCGTCCATATCGTCCATAGCGATTTGGCCTTGCAGTCGATGTCGATGGTTCGCCGGCAGTTACCCGGCAGTTATGATCTGTTACGTTTAGGTTTCTCAAAATATATAGACTTTTCATGGCCAGTCACAATTCGATGGAAAAATAACTTTCTTTTGCACCTGGCGAGCAGCATTTCGCAAGTGGTTTTTCGGTTTTCTTGCTGTCTTTCATTCAGTTCATGTGGAAGCCATTTTACCATCTTCTAGATCTTTCCCATAGCTTTCAAATATATAGAGACGGTTTCTCGTGTCAGATTAATTGATCCGGGATTTCCGTTTGAGCGTCATCCTCATCCAACAATCTTTGCATTTCGCTGTCTTGAAACTGTTTCGGTGGTCTTCCACGTTCTTCATTTCTTATGTCAAAATCGCCACTTTTGAATTTTTTAAACCACTCAAAGCACATTGATTTACTATGCGATTCTTCAGCAGTTTTCTTCAAATGGTAACAGAAAATCAATGCTATCGCAAGTATCCAGGCACAAAATTCGACATGAAGCAACAACAAAATGTTAAGCCCGAATACCTTTGTTAGCAGAATTCAATCTTAAAGAAAATCTAGAATTTATTGTTTACGATTTTCATGACTGCTTTGACGGCATCATTGGATTAAGTGATCTCAGAAGATAAAAAATAAATATCGACCTTAATGATCAATGTCTAATAAACGACACGTGTAGAATACCACTGTATTACCGCAATGATTTTGAATCAAAGAGAATAGAAATCCCACCTAATTCAGAAGTATTGAAACAGATCATCACCAATCTAAAAGAGAACATTGAAATTTTAATGCCACACATAAATAATAAGAGTATCGAAGTATTAATTGGCATTTTACCCGTCAAACATGGTACAATTCCTTTAGGGATAAAAATCCAACAAACAAAAGTATAACAATATAATATTACCGCGTGTCAATCAGACTCAAACTGGAAGAGTGTGCTTATGAAATGATTCATAAAAAGGGCAATAACAAGACTAACACAGATGATCAGAATTCTATATTAAGGCCATGGAAGAAGACGATACTTTCTCCAATTTTCCCAACTACAACGCATAAAAAGAAAAACTTTTAACAAACTAATAAGTTACTTAATTTTTATGACCCGACAGAAGACATTTACAAAATTATAAAAAAAAAACCTTTTCATACCAAAGGTATCCGAAAAAAAAAAACCTATTGATATCCGAAAGCTGACCTATCGATAATACTCAGAATCCTTTAAAAATACTTTAAAATCGGATCATTTATTTATATTTTATTATTAACGGATTAATATTTCTGACACCTTTTTAAAAGACATTCGAGAATTAGATAACCAAATGGAAAAGATAAAATTTTACTATGAAACTAAAACTTCTATTTGTCAAATCTAAAGAATGGCGTAAAAACGTCAACCGATGCGAAATATTACATTCCACTCTACAAGAAACAATTGTAACTTAAAAACAAAGACAACTTCGAATATGATTCAAATTATGAACTATGCAATCCTTTTTTATAATAATTTTATGCATAACTTGTTAAATCATTTCAAATTTTTAAAGGAAAACTCGACTTCCGAAATCCGTTAGAATTCAGCGAACAATAAGTAATAATTAATGCAATGATATACAACAAGACTCGGAAAATATATAAATTATTAACAAACAAAGCCGGTCGCGTTGGTGCGGCGGTAAGAGCGTCTGCTTTGCCGAATCCGCGCTGGTTCGATTCCAGCGCTCGGATGGTTATTTTTCTTTCTTCTGTCCGTTTATCTTTCCTAAATGTTTGTGATTGTTTCTAGGCAAGAGTGTAAAATCCGACTACGAATTACCCCTCAGTCACGCCAGTTAAAGGCTGGGTAAGGCCGGATGCCTTCTGAGAAGTGTTCTACGTTGGTCACTCGCCAGTCGGTAGGTTTCCTGATAGACTTATGGGTAGGCACATAACCAAGGGTTTATAGCCCGAGGGGGGGGTGCTGGCCTGGGTTTGTCGGAAGCTGATGATCGTGGTGCGGAACCCACGTTAAGCTGTAGGTTCAGTCGCTAAATAGCCTAGTTGCTGATGCGCCTCTAACCCAAACACTTTACTTTTTACTTTAACAAACAAAGTCGCGAATTTCTGATTTGTTAACAAAACACTATTTTAAATAAACGTTACGAAAACAGACAATAAGCGATACCTATTGACCCAGAAAAACTATTATTTTTTCTAATAGTCTAAAACTAAAAAGATCTAGAAAATATTATTTCTTTAGATAATGATAGGAAGATTCATAAGAAAAATCTAAAACCCCTACTTTTCTGTTTTAGATAACAGATAATAAATAACTTAATAATTCAAAAACTATATGGAACAACAAGTAGAACTAATTAACTTAAATAAATCAATAATTATTAACTTGAAGTAATATTATAATAATTTTCAATATACATACTACTTATTAACACCACACAGTTGATATTGTTATTAAATGTACATTCTTCCTATCCTAAACCAGACTATTACTTTACCCAAACCTTACATATTACTGGTCAACATATTAATGGTCAACAACAGAAGTATGCCATGTATGCTTTATTTGCCAAAATAATTTTATATACAACTACAGCAAAGAACGAATGTCCAATGATTAGTGTTCATTATAAAATATCACTATCGAAAAACTGCATGGAGGAGAATTGTTAGCAATCACAATTCAAGAAAACTTCTATTGAAACCATTGTTATTGAAACTTGTTGATTCACATAACATTCAAAATTTTCAGATTTTAGATTTACTGGATGTTTGCAATATTCTGTGTATTAATAGCTGTACTCTTCATGCTGTAAAAAGTAGAACCCATAAACGAATGTATACAATAAAAGAAGACCAAGAAGAACCTCGGAAAATTCGGTAAACTGCGTAGTCATTTTAGTTAAGTCAAAAGTTAAGTCATTTAGTTAAGTTAAATTTCGTTTTTGTGAAATAAATGTTTTTTTAAATTGGTTTTGCGAATCGAATTATTAAACGCTATTACAAACATGCTGTTGTATGAAACTAGTATTGTGAGCTGAAAATCTTTGTCAGATATCGATAAGGAAATAGCGCTAATTATGTGGTTTGATGGTAACTACATTCACAGCTAGGAACATCTATGGGCAAATTCCGGCTTCATATTTACACACAAGGTAATTAATTTTTTTCGCATCAAATGTAAAGGGAATTTTCTGATTTGTTTTTATTACATAATAATGTCATGGAATAGGCAAACATTTTAGAATAGAATTTTCACAGTGTTATATTCTCTATTTTTTTTTATTAATTAGTATTCTTTCTTTTAATATGCTATAATATATTATGGTTGAACTAAAGACATAATAATGGACAATGTTCAGGATAACCAATGACCGTTCTTTAGATAAATATAGTGGAAATCTGTATTTTTTGGTTGCTCAAACTATAAAAGGAAGCATTCAAAAATGGCAATAAAATGACCGGTCCGGCCTCGTTCGAAACCGCACGACAAATATTTTTCGTTAATTATTCAGTTGTTTTACAAATTACTATTTACCGAACATATAAAAGCTTTTAATGAAGGTATGTGGACATTTTTTTTGTCTCTTAACTTGTAAATTTATGGGTTGCAATGGGACGTGCATACATAAACGCCTGTATATTACCGTTAATCGTACATAAAGGAATAAATCATGACAGTTCAATTTGTCATAAATGACGTGTTAGTTAAGATGTTTTGTTGTTGTAGATAATGATAATAAATAATGTCAGATGCAAGACCCCTTTTTGATAGACCTTTTTTAGAACACTTTATCGCTATTGAAGCTTTATCGCTTTGAACATATCGGTCAATAAGTCCCCGGTTTGATATATAGATAGCGTCACAGGAAAATCATTACCAGTGGTAAATTGTACCAACCTTCAAACATCATATGTCAAAATATCATGATATTCTGTCTTCTCATTTCTGAGTTGTTGTGCTTTGAGTAACGCTACTTTTGTTATTTTTAAAACAACAGAAAAAATAATTTCGTGTGTTTATTAAGAATTTATTAATATTATAAGATATTCTACACAAACAGTATATATATATATATATATATATATATATATATATATATATATATATATATATATATATATATATATATATATATATATATACATACACGTTTTGATTAGTTATTGATTGGATTGAATACAATTTGCAGATACCGTTATATACGATATAAATACTGTTATTTTTCTATTTATCTAATGTGAACATCTAAACTCGTAACAATTAAAAATTGCAAGTAATACACCTTCTCTAAATTAATGAACTTATAGAAAAAAAATCTAAGCGAATACCTTTGCCCACACGTATTCGTCAATCAATTCCATTTATAGACATAGAATAATCCCCATATGGGCTTCACGATTTCACGGTATCGGATATATCGTAATAAGCCACTTAATGAAGTGTTAATTTCTATACAACCATTTGTGTCTGTCGTAATTATTGATGACAATTTTTAGAGGGAAATGCCAGGCTAATCACCTTTATAATTTGTTTCTTTGTCTTTGGCTATTGAAATGATAAATCAATGGAAAATATGTTCAACAATACGTAAATGTAAAGGATATAAATTTATAGGCGCGTCATTTTCAGAGATGATTTAGCGATTGGAACGGCAGCTTAATATGAGCTCCGAAGCACGGTCATCAACTATTGAATAACTCTAGTCAACAATAATGTTTATCGAAATACTTTATGAACATTGAAAAAATTAATAGAATAGAATCAAGTGTTTTGTTTTGGGTATAGCATTGAGAAAGCAACTTCAATGATGATTCTTTGGTATGCTATGATTTAGAAAGCAACTTAATCGTTATTTGCTTATGGCTAGAACTGTTACTGCATTCTGTTTACAACAGCATTAAAAGCATAGTAGGCCATTGTCTTAACTGACAATTCTTCTCCTTTCTGTTTTTTCTTCTATTCTAAAATTTTCATCTTCACATCGTCCTTAATAGCCCTTTTCTTTTCTTTCCTACCAATGTATATTTAAATACTCTCTTGTGAATTCTGTCTGATTTATATTAACTGCCTCATTTCAATATGCTCCAATTATCCCAACTTTTGCACTTAAACAACTTCCAATATTTCCAGTTCGTTAAACAGTTGTCGTAATGGTTTCCGACCTGTTTGCCTCAAAAAATGTTTCTCAATACTATTCTATCCACACCTAGTTTTCCGTTCTGATGCTCCCATATCCATACTCGCAAATGTTACTATTGGTCTTATAACGCTTTTATATATTTTTAACTTTAAACTTCCAAATATCGACTTGCTTTTATAACTCTCCTTTTATTTATTGATACAGATTCTAAGCTTTTTTTTCTTTGGTAGGTTTGTTTTTTTTCTATTTTCTTAACTAGCGCTTGGTTATATTTCATTTCTTTCTCTACTTATTATTACACTTTCTTCGTTGTGCTACATCTCTTCCGAGTTTCTCGTGCATGTAACTCATCATACCATCGATTATTCTTCATCTCTAGTGGTATAGTAATATCAATTAAATATTCCAGTGATTATTTTTAAATAAATGAGCAAGAAAAAGTTTTCCACGTCCAGATTTGTGGCAAAACAATCCATGGTTTTTGTACCACGATAACGCACTACCCCAGACCGTAAAAGTATTCGTCAACTTTTGGTTAAAGCAATCAGCACCAATATATAGCAAATATAATAGTAAAGCACCAGATATGCCATCGTGTGATTTTTTTGTGTTTCCTAGATTGGAGAAACCATCTCATATACATGGATTTGAGTCTATAGAAGCAATTCAAGAGAGTTCATTATCCGCGTTGAAGGAAATATCAGAAGTTTAGTATAAACACTTGAAAACATTGCCGGATAGATTTATAACAATGAGGCCGCATTAGTGTGAAGGAGACAAAATAAATTTGGATGAATAATTTCATACTTAAGTAATCTTACTTTTTGATCATAGTAATATGTATATTAATATATTCAAATTACTTGTACACATAAAATATCAATGTTATAGATAGCAAAACAATAAATTGAAACTAAAATCCAAAGGTTATTAACTCCCTCACGTAAAAATCCAGTCGAAAATTAAACTGTGCTGAAAGAGTTTGATCAATTCCTTTTTGTACGAGGTCTCATCTCACCAAGAGATTTATGTAATGACGACAGGTCGGTTAAAATAACTTGGTTAATTTTTAATTCGCTTCCTCAGCTCATCCATTATGTATGAAGCAGTCGCTCTATACAGTTCAATGTTAATCTTGTATTGTGGTATCGATATGCAGAAGACTTGTTACCTACTATTTGGATTTTTTTGTTCTATTTTTAGAACATTATTTTTTTCTTTTATCGCTGATATCAGAATATCAGAGACCGTATACCGTATGCAGAAATCATTTTTATTTCGCTTAAACAGCTCCACACATTGCTCAGAATAATCAATACGTTGTTGTTTTTGGTCCGCTGTAAGCAAACGCGGTACCCATTTTGATAGCAATTTACGCATTTCTAAATGTTCATGCAAAATGGTGTAAACCTTCCCTTCGATATCTTCATATCAGCTATCTCCTGCAGCTTTACTTTTTACTGTTTGCGAAATAATTTTGTGAATTTCCCTGTTGTTTTCTGGTGTAACCACCGCATTTGGACTTCCAGAGCGTTAAACATAGACAGCACGTTTGAATTCAGCCTACCAATCATTTGTGGTTGATTTTTCTGGGGCAGAGTCGGGGTAATGTTTATCAAGCCAATGTTTTGCTTCAAATGGTATTTTTCTTCATCAAAAAGCAATGTTTATTCAACGCACGAAATTATTTTTTTCTTTGTTTTGAAAATAACAAAAGTAGTGTTACTTAAAACACAACAACTCAGAAACTATTACACAGATTGTCATGAAATTTTGGTACATAACATTTAAAGATTGGTACAACGGACAATAGGGAGGACTTTTTATAAGTCATATATCTATATGTCAGACCGGGGATATGATCGATGTGTTAATTTTTACTTTAACATGAATGCTCAGGAAGCAGATCACTCCAACTAACCATCAGACGAAGCTTAAATGGGGCCCCTTATGTGATTAAAAATATTGTAGTGCGTCGTTAGTACGTATCTATAAGCTCATCTAAATCTGATCTTTCAGCAAAATAAAGCGATACCGGCCTGATTAGCGAGATCTTTAGATTTATATTCGATAGAACATGTAAAATGTTAAGAGTTTTCCAATAAGAGTGTCAGAACATTGAAACGTTATAGTAGTATAACTGTTTGAAATGTAAATGCGGCTCATAGGCTGCTGCGTTCAGTACGTTGTGAAAAATTCATTATGGAAAGATACACATGTAGAAACTGCGGTCTAGAGCAGTTGGAAAGCCACCCCACTTTGGGGAAAATAGTATTTTCCGACGAAGCGCTCTCCTGTCTTAATGGGCGCTCTCCTGTCTTAACATAACTGCGATATTTGGACCGATGAAGATACTCAAGTGATTCAGGAGTTACCTCTTCGTCCTCAGAAAGTCACTACGTGGTGCGGATTTTGGGGAGAAGGTGTGATAGGACCTTAAGTTTTTAAAATATGATGGAAATCGTGTTACTGTTAATTGCTAACACTACAGGAATATGTTAACAGTATATCTCTGGTCAGAACTGACAAATGTGGATACAAACAATGTTTTCTTTCAACATGACGCCTGAACACACATCTCGCCTGACAATCGATTTATTTTAAGCAAAGTTTCCTAGACGCGTTATTTCGCGAAATGATAGATTAGATTCTTTTTTTTGTGGGTTATATCAAATCTCTCGTTTACAGAAATAAATCCTGAACCATTCTCCACCTTAAACGAAACTTTCAGGTTATCATTGAAAATATATCACGCGATATGTGTGTAAGAGTAATGGAATATTGGGTCTCCAGAATGCATACCAAGCCGAAGGGGACATTTGAACCATATTATTTTCAAAACTTAGTGCCATTAGTTATTTTTCAAGCTCAAATAACAATTACCCGATTATCAATTGTAGTTATCATTGCGTTTTATTTCTCATAGTGTTGCATTTTTGTGTTCCCCGGTATCATTATAAAACGATAAACCCTTTTTGCAGAAATACTTTATGCAATATAGACATTAAAATTAATACAATTTTAAAAGAAACGAGACAGTCACTTGTAAATATGTGTAACTCATTAAATCTGTTTTTATTTTTTAGTTGAAAACTGTTGTATTAGGGAGAATAACTCTTGAATCACCTTCATATCTACACTTTTACCAATTTAAACTGGTAATTTCCGTATAAATTATAGAATCTGATCCCATAAATTCTTCATGCATGTCATCGTGTGTGCTGCTATAGAAAACAACTCTTAGTTGTTTCTTCTTAACACGGTAGTACCTGAACAAACAATTACATAGACAATGCGTGGGTAGGTACAATGGTTAGTTGGTAGTGTTAGACTTAATATCTGATTGTGCTTTCGTTTTACGAAGTTTACTACGCAAATTTATACTGTCAGGCTAATGTGACATATTAATAAAGCAACATAAAAGCAAATATTTCATTTCACGTAATTTTTTTCATTCTTATGTCGTTTCAGGATAGCTCGAATATTTTCTAAAATTTGTTTGAGTGAGAGATGAGAGATGTTTAGTGAAATATAAGATTTTTGGGTAGGTTTGGGTATAAGGAGATTTTGTGTCATGCTAATAACTTTCCCTTGATAGCCTGGGAATGTTATGATTAATAATATTTGTCATTTAGAAAAATACGGGGCGTGTTAATAAAGTAATGAGACAGGTGCCATAGTGTTCGATCTGGCAAAACTGTTGGCTTTCCCTTTAGATAAAAGATATGCTAACATCTGGTGCGTCCGCAGTTCAAGTTTAAACTCCTTAGAGTAACTTGGTCTTGGTCCATAACTTTTGTAAAACTTCAACAGCCCTGTAGGAGAAATGTTTTGTGCTCCAGGTTTTCAGGTGGTTTAAGATATTCTTGGAAGGCCGAGGTTCGATTAAGGAAGCGGAAGGCCTTCAACTGTAAGAAGTGATGAAAATGTCCACAGAATCCGGGATATTGTGTGTTCTGATCGTCGGATGGTGGTAAGAATGATCGGAGAAAAGTTGAACCGTTCATCAGATTTGGACCATTAAACTGAGAATGAAGAAAATCTCCGCGCAAATAGTTCCGAAAAGCCTTTCGCAGTACGGCCTCTAGAATCTCATCAAGAATAAATCTCATCAAAAATAAATGTTAGAATGAGTAATTCAAAAATCAAAAGTCTGCTGATTTGCCGCAGAACACATCGAAGAAAATCCCAGATCACTCTAGGAAGCGCGAACGTGTACCGAAGACACATCAGATGTTGATATGTTGCCCCTCCAAATAGGAAGCTAACAGTGTTGCCAGATCGAAAGTTACACCATCAATCTTATTATTTTATTTACACTCCTTGTATAGGGTTCTTGAGGCACTAAACATTAAGATCACTGCTTGAGTCTAACTTGAGGTGAATGATAAAAATGTGTTGCTGGTGATTCACATATTTTTACTGGCGATTCGTTTTTAAACTTGTTAAAAATTAGTGTTTCCTAAAACACACAAACTCATGGATTGCAAAGAAGTTAGGGGCATTCAACGGTTAAAGTATCGATTAAATGGATGGAATAAGTCCCTTGTAAAAGGACATATTAATGTGTAGCAGTTTTGAGCAAGCTTAAATAGCTAACTAAGAAAGATAAGAAAAAATAACATAAGGCAATAGGATCTTTACCATGCAGTGTTTTTACGATAGTTAAATAAAAGTTATAAAAAGAGATGTTTTTTATAAATTATCAATTTTTGAATTTATATTTAAATATATTATATTCACTTTGATCTTCATGATTATTTATTTTCTTTAATCAAATATTTTTCTATGAAAAGTTATAAAAATGTGTTTTATACGATGACTAAACGCATCACGAAAATCCGTATTCCCACATCTTTAAAAAAAAAGTGGTTTACCTTCGGGCTTTCATCTTGACCTATCATCATTGTAATAAAAATCTGATGACTTACCTGAAAAGAAAAAAAAAACAAACATTAGTAAGAATATCTGCATTTGTTTAGGAAGAAAAAGGAAAAAGCGTCGTATATAAAAGGTCGAATACTGCATATTTATATAAGTTTACAACTATTACGTACGTAGTTTTGCTATTTTAGACTATACGTTATTTAACTTATTTAATTGTTATTATAAAACTAATGTATTTTTATCCATATGATACCTTTATTTTATAATTGTATATATATATATATATATATATATATATATATATATATATATATATATATATATATATATATATATATATAATCGGCGCAATCTCCGCGAAATTGTTTTCAAATATTAATGCTATTAACATTATTATTAAAAAAATCGTTTTTTAGTTAGTTTAAATTCAAATAAAACAATAAACAAATTAGATGCCTTGAAATTATTTATTTTAGGTGAAAAAATTTTTTTTTCGTTGTCAGATATCCCTTATACTGTAGTGCGAGTGCGAGTGTTGTTTTATTCGAATTTAGAAATCGGACGCACTAAAAAATCACCCTATATATATGTGTGTGATTTTTTACACTTTTCATATGATTTTCATTAGAGAGTTCAAAATAGTTATTTTGGATATCTTGTTTTTCAAGACAATATAGAATAAAAATAATTATCAGATATCTGGATTATTATGACTGAAAGACGAAGTTGAATAGTACATAAATAAGGAATATTAAAATAAAAATAGACCAAAAAAGTGAAACACTAGAACCAAAAAGGAAATGTAAAATTTTGTTGTATATATAATATTGATATTTGATAGATCAAGTCAAATCAAGTAACCATTAATTTAATATAAATTTAATTCATAGCCTAAAGAGCCGCGATGTAAACTTAAGAATTTTGCATAAGTCCAGTTGTAACCATCAGGGCTTATCCTTAACTATAAAGTGCGCTTTATTATGATGCTTCTTTTAAATATTCATTGGACGCTCTCGCGAATCAGAATATCATTAAAAATTCAAAAGGCGTTTTGTATTTAGTTCTTGAAATTGTATCAAGACTGCCTGTTTCTCGACAAAGTCATTATCTCTCGAGCATCCCTTTATCCGTAACATGGGTATTATAACTGATTAAAAAGATATATTTTTTTATAAATAAATAAATCGAGAATATCTGCGAAGCGGTGTTCGCAAGAGGGAAACAAGAAATAACATCCGCTATAAAGAACGGTATTATACGTGAACAAACTATAGCAATTTATTGGGGTTCGGATGCAAATTAAAGGACTGAAATAACAAATTGTCAGAGCGACTACGAGAATTTCGCTTATTGGTGGGAAATACTCTCTGAGTTTTTTTCCTTTTCCTTCTCTCTCGGAGCGGGTCTAAGATATAATAGAACAAGGATTATGTGTGATTGAAATTTATCTCGCTAACAACTTTATTTGCGATGTTTCTTTATCGGTTGCTTTAATGTATAATGAAGCTCGGATAGTGCGAAACGTAAGTGCTCCTTGTGAAAACGGCTTCCTGTTGATTGGTGCATTAACAGTATGGGTCTAATTTGCGTATTCGAGGTGCAATTAGACGGAAATGATGCAACAAACAAAGATTTGTTGTTTGATTAGCACACGTGTTTTCTAGACAATAAGATGTTGTTTTTTGGTTTTCGTTTGTTGTATTGAGCTTTGGGTTTTGGAACTAATACTAGACTAATTGAAAAGTTCGCGGAACTATACCTATAGAGCAGTAAAATAACTATATGATCTACTACATTTTGTTTCATCAAGTTTCATCCTTTATATGAACATACTTGAAGTTTCAAGTCGATCTGTCAATTTATTTGTACAAAAACAGCAGCTTAAAGCAAATGTATCAGTGTTACATTTTAAAATGGAAAATATTGAAAATCGTGTAGTGATTAAATTCTTTGTAAAAAAAAGTTTAAAGACAATGGAAATTCATAGTGATATGGTAAATGTATTAAGGGAGTCTGCTCCTTCAAAAACAATGGTTTGTAAGTAGGCAGGTGAGTTTCAACGTGGTTGTACAAACAATTAATTCTATACATGATATGCTTATGACAGATTATTCACTTTGAGTGAAATTGTTAAGAATGGGTGTTTTGTATTTTGAAAAACGAATTGGGTTGGGAAAGCTATGTGCAAGATGGGCGCCGCATTTGTTAAATTCTGATCAAAAACGACTTTGAGTAAAACTTTCTAATGAACATTTGGATCTTTTTTGAAAGAATAAAGTGGATTTTAAACGCCATTTTGTAACTATGGATGTGACTTGTGTTTACCACTATGATTCTGAACTTCGGCAACAAACCGCAGAGTGGAGCTAAGTCCAGTTGTTGAGCTCCGAAGCAGCCAAAGTGGTCAGAATCGACCAAAAAATTTATAGCATCAATTTTTTGGGATGCCAGAGGCATTTGGTTAATTGATTACCTTCAAACCGGTAAAACAATAACAGGGCAGTATTACTCAAACCTTTTAGATCAATTGGATGCAAAAATTCGTGAGAAAAAACCTGGTTTAGCGTAGAAAAAAAAATTTTCATCGTCAATGTACCGACCCACAGAAGTGTTCTTGCAATGGCCTAATTAAAGGAGTTATATACGAATTTTTTTGAGCATCTACCATGTTCACCAGATCCCACCCCCTTCGATTTTCATCTATTCCCAAACCTTAAAAATGCATACATCACAAGCGTTTTTCATCAAACGAAGAAGTTATAGCAGCCGTAGATGAGTATTTTGAAGAACTTCCAGAAAATCACTTCTGAGATGGAATAAATAAATTGGAGAACCGCTGATAAAAATGTATTGAGCTTAAGGGAGAATATACGGAAGAATAAGACGGAAGAATATTTTTTCAACTATAAACTTCTTTTATCACATCCGCTTTTATCGGAATTTTATCCTAGTAGAAGGAGATTTTCTGTAAATCTCAAAATTATATAAGTAAAATAATCTCCTAACGAAGATAGTTTTATTAGAGGAATGTACGCCGAGATAGCAAAAAGTAATTTGAAGTGGGTATTATTTTGATGAAATATTATGCTTTTGAACGATGATATCAAACTACTACCAAGATCGGAACACATCTAATAGCCATAAGGCGCATCGGGCTTCTCTATGAAGATATGAGAAAGGAAAAGAATATTCACATCTACAAAGACTGCGGTCAATCTTATTTTATATTGTTACACTGTAGCAGATAATATTTTATTGTTTTTTTTTATTGAGTGCTTTGTTTTTACAAATTTATAAGTCATATTATTGGTCAGTTGATACTCTTATTGTTCGGACACACTAAAAAAAAATAAGAAATGCTCGTAACTCGTCGAATGAGTCTTAGAGAGTTGGCTCATGTGGTGAAAATATCTTTTAAGTCCCTTCATAACATTATGGCTGATCTTTTTAGTATGAAACGCGTTGACGCAGGTTTCTTAAGACATCATTTCCGGGCTTCTGCGGACCCCATTTTCATGAAACACATTGTAACGGACGAGGAGACATGGGTTTACGAATATGACATGTAAATAAGCCAACAGTCCGCAGAATGGCGCCTCGTAAACGAGTCGAAACAAAAAATTGTATCAAAATTGACAGTTTTCTTCGATTACCGTGAATTATAGTTTTTATATTGTCATATAGAATATATGGTATTTATTTTTTCTGTCCATGTTAATAAAAGAACAGTTAGAATGATTTTAATTGAACATTTTTTATACGGGTTCGGTCATCAACCGAAATATGAACAGTTAAAATCGTTAATTTCGACTGGACAGTGATTTTTAACTTTTTTCTTGGACCCATCGGAATGCCGGCCCCTGTTCGACAGGTCCTACGTCCGCGGAGACTTGGCACCTTCGCTGATCGTCTCTTTCATTGAGGGGAAGCCGGTATCGCTGTGCTACATAAAAACGTCCTCGATCCCGAAAACGGGACATAAAAATGCCTTTAAAATTCATACGATCAGTTTCAATACGATGAACCATTAAATCAGTACATTAAGGTCTGTCGCGAAACGCTCTCAACTGACTGGTTTTCTCAATTATCCGTATCAATGGATCTCAAATATGGCGAGGGGTCGTTACGAATTCGACGGACCATGTAGCTCAAGAGTTTTGAACCGGTGATCGTTGATAACAAACCGCTGTTCGGCTCGGAAGGACCAAAATCAAATTTAAAGGGATTATCAAATGAAAACACTATATATATATATATATATATATATATATATATATATATATATATATATATATATATATATATTCATTTACATAATATAGTTTCGATATTTCATATTCAATATATCTGAATTTCAAGCTGTTGGGTTGTTTGTTGAGATTATCCAAGTTGTTGATTATTGCCTTGAAAGAATCTTTAAATGATATAACATAGGTGAATATATGCATGTAAAATTTTCCATAAAAGCAGCATGAGAGGACAGGGTGCTTCTATTTTTTTGGAATTGACTTTTCAGCTATACTTTTCTAATTTGGATTTTTTATCATTTGATTTTCTATGATTTTATTAAGATCTCACTGCACATATAATATCAATAGAAATAGTGAATTATAAAGCTCACATTTATTATAACAATACTTAAATATCTATATACGTAAGTCTGTATAAGTAAGTGATGTTAGGTCTGGCAAATATGGAAGAAGAGAAAAATATCTAAGGGAAGACTTAACAAAATACAACTCCTATTATATTCTGGACATACTGTGGGATTGGTTGTTCTCAATTCTCTTAAGTGCGAACTATAAATGGCTGATTCGCCTCACGGTAACACTCCGGAGTACTTAACATTTATAATTTATATAAACGGTGACAATTTTCCTGTTGGTAAATGGGATTATAAATTACATACGTATTATAACGTACGTATATATATACGTATTATAATTACATACGTAATTTATAATTCCATCACTTGAACCTGATCCTGTTTGGATTCACTGGGTGTCTTTATTATGTTTTATACACTATTGTCAATGATGATATCTCAACTTTGGTGACCAACTGCTTCTTAAAGGAATTTTATAAATATTTTTTGCAACGGAATGCAGATTGATATGCGAATGGTAACTTAAACACCTGTCAATCTATGTTATTGTATTGAGCATAAAAATTAATTCTAATAAATCCAAATAGTATTTTAGGCATCTACGGGATGTATTAAGTACTATAGCAATCTTTTATACTGATTAGATAGGGTGGATATGGGGAGAGAAACAAATGAAAGGTGAACTGAGAGGCGCGTGCGAAGGGATAGACGGGACAGCAAGGGATGACGCGAGGATATGACTATTCTTGATATCTGACAGAAATTTCATATTATCTCTTTTGTTCAGTTAGAAATTATAACGGCTTTTGTAATTGTTAAACATTTCAAACAAAAACAGAAAGAGAGCGAAAGAGAAGAAATTTGATTAATTGAAGCTAAAGATTCAAAATCATCGGGTTTTGAATCAATATATAAATTTCTTCAAGTTTTATAAAAAAATAGAGTATTCATGTTTAGTGACTACATTTTTACATTACTGATGTTAAAGTTTTGAATGCAAGAGCATTGTATAGGTGGATAATAAATACTCGTTTGGTTTATAAGGACCGAAATCAAATTTGTTCATCAAATAAATTAAGTCGCTCAATCCGAAAAAACAGTTGTAACAATTCACTCGTTGGATCTTGTCACCTGGCATATAGCCATGTCATCCCACACATTCGTTTATCTATTTTCATTTTCCCCAATCGCAAATAAGAGGTCAGTGTAACAAAAGGTTCTGAGAACAAAAACCACAATACTGGCCGGATTAACCGCAAGTGCGTCGGTTCTCATGAGTACGAGAATCAACCTAGCAGAATGGAATTTTATTTACTATTTTCTACTTTTTACTTTCATATTTACATTTAATTTACTATCATACATTAACTTCCATATTCTATATACACGTTGTCCCGAAAAACACTTATTTTAATTGAATAATTGATTATGATTCTATTATTGCTTTCTGTATGTGAAAAGGACAACTGTTTTTGTAATCATTAAATTTGACCACAATGATTTAGCGTAAAGTTAGGGTCATTGTAATCTTCCCTATGGTCCAGCTTCGTGAAATCGGAAAGCGAACAAGAGAATTAGTCGAATATTGTTTTCGGTATGATATAAAATACTTTGAAAGGAAGGGGACTGATATTATGTAGCTCTCAGTCAAATAATCTCTCAGTCTTATTATGTGTATACAACGTTTTTACGACTTCTAAAACTTTAAAGGCTTTGAAGCAGATATGTATTTTCCGTTCTTTCTGTATTAATGTTTTTACTAGTAGTGAAATAAAATTATTATTTTTAATCTTGTGTGCTTCTTTTCTTTTTTAATCTATGTTGTTGTTCTTCTAGTGTTGGTTTAATTTTAACTTTTAATCTCTTCGCTGGTGTTCTGGTTAATTCTTTTCCTGGTATGCTTGTCAATGTAATTCCTCGGTAGATTACGCAAGCTTTATTGTCTCTTTTTTATATTTGAGGCAATACCATACTTATATTCCTGTCCCTGATTATTTCTCCTTTATTTATGATCCCATTTAGTAAATCACATCTTGATCTCCGATATGTTTTGGCCTTTCTGCTGTGATTCTCCTGTGTGAGATCTTTGCTGGATATTATTTGACTGGAAATTATTTGAGGCCTGGATATTATTTGACTCGATATTATTTTCTCCAATATACTCTAATTGTGAGTCTTCATCTTTTGTTTCTGATTTGGTACGTGAAAGTGTTGCTGAATATCCGGAAATTTCCATTAGTTGACGTTCACAACAATTTGGACTCAGTTATTCCACAAAATGGCATATTTTACGAAATGATTTAGCTCTGAAGGCATATAATGTTCAAATAATACTGGAACTAAAGCCATTGGATCATTTAAAACGTCGTGCACTTGTCAATTATATCAAAGAACAAACAGATGATTTTTCTCAAAAAATCACCTTTTCAAATGAAGTACATTTTGAAATTGGTGGTTATGTGAATAAACAAAATTGCCGCATTGGGGTGAACGAAATCCACGACTAATTCATGAGAAACCTTTACATCCTAAACGAGTCACTGTTTGGTGTGCATTATGGTCAGAAGGTGTAATTGGAATGTATTTCTTTCAGAATGCTGCTGGTAAAGCTATAACTGTGAATGGTGTTGGATATCGTGAGATGATAACTGGATTTTTGTGGGCCGAATTCAATAATATTGATCTGGAGAATATGTGATTTCAACAGGATGGCGCTATACCTCACTCTGCTAATAAAACATCTGATTTATTGAGAGAAAAATGTCTTGGACGAGTTATTGCAGGAAACGGTGATGTTAATTGGCCACCAAGATCATGTGATTTGACACCGTTCGACTATTTGGACTAAAATATTCTTTCCATCTTTGTTCCACCATTATTCCGTTTTCTTTTGTTAATACACTTCCATTTTTATCTTTAACATTTTTTGCTTCTTCTATTCCAATTGCTTTGTAGTCCTATAAAACAGCTTCTGATTTTTTGAATCATTGGTCTTCATCTTGTGTCCAATTCTTCCCATATTTTTTTTAACGGTCCAACTATTACCACGATAAAATGATGTACGTAATTGAATGATGTACGCACGAAATGGATTACAACAACTAAAAATCCTCGATAACGTTCGACCATTACAATTATTTTTAATCCAGCTTAATGTTAACCAGTTGTTCGTTATCGAAATATGATAATAGGAGCAGATTCGCCTTCCACACTCACGACCTTCTGCCGCTTTAAGATTTTGCATTAACAAAGTATTACTCGATCCTTTTAATTTGTAACGGACGATAATATTTATATTTATTGATTTTGTCGGTGTTATGCAAATAGCAGGATCGTAAAAATAACAGGTAACTTTATTTTGGGCCGTCGCTAAAGAAGTCGAGTTTATTTGGTTTCCATGACTGGCAAAGAAAAAAAAATCAGTTAATTGGATTAATTATGAGTCTGATTTTTACCAGAGCATTTTACGATTATTGACTACAAAACTATGTTATTTATGAGGTTGATGCTGAAGACGTTTCATGTGTATTAGGAGAGTGTTTTAATTAAATTAGATAGCGAAATACCGTGGGATACAAAACAATTAATTATGTTTATTGTTCTTGTTAACATAATAAATACATACAGGTCTTCTATGGTGGTTAAATTCTTTTTTAAGTGTTTTATGAGGCATTTCAAAGAAACTTTGTAATCTACATTGTATTATATGTAAAAAATAACATTATCTTAACCACACTCTAATACAAAGCACTAATAACAGGTTTTTCAAATTGAGGTTTTTTTTAATTCTTGAATAAAACACAGATGGTGTTGTGAATTTGTCAAGGTCTTATCTCATTTCAGAAGTGTCATATATATGACATTTAGAAAACTGGATTAGTACACAATACAAGAACGCCGTAAATTGGTGAATTATTTATTGAAAATTAGCGTTCAGTGAAAATTGTTTTTAGAAAATTACGTGATATTTACTGTTTGCGCAATCGTCCATCTGAAGACGATATATAGTCAATATAGACGATATAGAGCAATATATAGTCATAGTGGTCGTTCACAAGAGCATATTGATTTGATACGTAAAAGTGTTGTTGAAGACCCAGAAATTTTCATTGGTCGACGTTTACAAACATTTGGACTCAGTGAATCCACAACATGGTGTATTTTACTAAAGAAATTAACTCTGAAGGCATATACGTTTCAAATAACACAGGAACTAAAGCCACTGGATTATTCAGAATGTCGTGGATTTGTCAATTGGATCAACAAACAAACAGATGCTTTTTCTCAAAAAACTGCAGTTTTACAATACATGTTTGGTATTACTAGCACTAATAATTAATATTACAAGGAACCCAAACAAATATAATTATAATAGTATAATATTAAAGGTTTATATCATTTCTCAGATGGCCGGCCGCGGTGGTCTGGTGGGTTAGTTGCCTGACCAGCAATCTAAAGGTAGCTGGTTCGATTCCAGCGCTCGGATGGGTGTGTTTCTTTAATTCTTCTGTCCGTCTTACTTCCAACCCTACACACACACGTACTTTTATACACTTACATATACACACACACGCCCATACATATCCACACCTAAGTGTCTGTGATTGTTTCTAGGCAAGAGTGTAAAATCCGACAACGAATTACCCCTCAGTCACGCCAGTTAAAGGCTGGGTAAGTTCGGATACCTTCTAAGAAGTGTTCTACGTTGGTCACTCGTCAGTCGGTAGGCTTTCTGATAGACTTATGGGTAGGCACATAACTAAGGGTTTATAGCCTGAGGGGGGTACTGGCCTGAGTTTGTTGGTAGCTGATGACCGTGGTTCGGAACCCACGTTAAGCTGTAGGTCCAGTCCCTAAATAGTTTAAGATGCTGATACGCCTCTAAGTGTGAACCATTTCCTTTCCTTTTACTTCTCAGATGGCCATGTAACTTGGCAAAAAACCAGAATCACAAATTAAAGAAAACAAGAAGATGAAGAAGTCAATGAAATTATCATCATGAAGCAAAGCAGTTTGACATGAAACACGATCTGTTGTCTATATGAGATGTAAATAAAGTAATGGTGCTGGTTGCTTAGCATTCGATCTGGAAAGTGTTGGCTTTTCCTTTGGATAGGAAACAGACCTATATCTGATGCACCTTCAGCTGGTGCTGCGCAGCAATTCTTTTTGTAAACAGAATTTTTCTAGTGCGTTTTAAAAATGAGTGACAACAATTTCTAGCAGCGGTGGGCTATCAAGTTTTATTTCAGACTTGGACACAGTGCCACGGAAACTTTTATAACATTTCAACAAGCCTATAGAAACAGTATTTTGTTAATCTGGTTTGTTGGTTTTCAGGTGGTAAGGTGTTCTCAGAAGGCGGAGACTCGAATGAAGATCAATCTCGCTGTGGATGGCCTTCATCTGCAAGAAGTGATGAAAATGTCCACATAATCTGAGATTTCACGCATTCTGATCATCGGTTGAGGGTCAGAATGATCGAAGTTAAATTTTACTAAAACAATGGTTCATAAAAATTTGATCAATGTATTGAGAATCAAGAAAATCTGCATGAAAATGGTTCTGAAAAACCTTTCGCAGGATCAAAAGGACAACAGACGAGACATGTCTTGATATTTTGGAATTGAAAATGACCCTCATAAACGAAGTGCTAGAACCAGGAATAGCACACCCCAACCTCACCGTGGCCAAAAGGACATGAGCAAATAAAAGATCAAATGCAGATTTGTTACAAAACGCATTAGAAAAATTCCGTTTACGAAAATAATTACCACGGTCCCTAGGGAGTTCAAACTCGTATTGAAGACGCGTCAATGTGGGCCTGTCTCCCCTCCAAAGGAAAGGTAACAGTGTTACCAGACCGAACGGTACATCACCAGGCTCATTACTTTACATCACATCTGGTAAAATTAAGTAAACAAGGAAGATTAGTAAAACGAGTGGGTAAGTATTTTAACTTAAAGCATAAGCCCTTTATCTAACCATTCCCCAGTTCATAAGTGTTGTGGGGACTAAGGTTTAAGAATAAACCAAAAGGTGATAGGAGTTGTTGATCGGTAGCCAACATAAAATATGGCCATGTTTGAGAAATTAACAAAAAAGTCTGCACACAGTTTTTATTATTTCACCTTACTTTAATAATACTTGTAGGTCGCATTCGTTACTTTAAATATAATACAAGGATGAACCAAGTATAAACCGGCTTTTTTTATACATATTTATTATTTTTAAAATAATACAAAAAACTATTGATCATTTTTCGACATAGTCTTCTCCACGCTCTACACATTTTTCCCAGTGATTTGGAAGCTTGTGAATTCCTTGCTCCTGCAGGGTGACAAATCTGGGCTGTATGGAGGGTGTTCAAGGGTTTTCCAATGTATATTCTCTAGTTTTTCCTTCGTCAAAACCGAGCCCATCGGGAACATATTTTATTGAAGCCAAGATGATTTCTGATGATTGTTTCAGCACTTCCAAAGCTAATACCCACCTTTAAAGCGATTTCATGAATACTGGGTCGCGGGTCACCTTCGTTAAGGTCGCGAACTGCACCACTGTTGTTAGCAGTGATGCAACTTGACCAGGGACGTCGATTATGACTTACATTTACCACACTTTCTCGTCTACTCTTAAACTTCCTGGCCCAACCAAACACTTGGGTCTTAGACAGGGTATCGTCCCCATACTAAACCTTTAACCGAATTTATATTTCGGATGTTTTAACGCCTTCCTTGGTTAAAAACTTTATTATAACCTGTTGCGCAAAGGATGGTGGAACTTGTTGCCCACTCATGACTGTACTGAAAAAAAGAACTGAGTGAAACAGCTCACCGAGCGTTTCCCCCACTCTTAATATATTGCACTGTAATGATCTACACTGACAGCCCGCTCATGATTGGCTGAGGAAAGTAATTGTAAAATTCCGGTATATATTTGATTCAGCCTCGTAACTAAAATAAATGGAAAATCTTGAATTTAATCACTTAATTTTAAATTTAATCAGTAGTCTTATTCATCAAAAAAAAAAGTCTTATTATTTTTAATAATAACTATACATCTTTTAAAATGACATATATTGTGTAAATTTTTTATTCATCGTTTTGTCAACGACATCTGCTAAATACACATCGGTCACAAAGCAAACATAAATTTTTCGAGGAATTGCAAAAACGGCGGACACAACGAATGATAGACATCAGAGAACGACGGTCCTCATACGGTATGCAATAGGGAAGTGCTTCTAAGTACACGTTCGTGTTTCAATCACAATTTTAGGACGATCATGGAATATATTACGGATTTTTTCCTAGAGATGGCGGGATTTAGTGTAAATGCTACACATACAACATACAAGAGACCTTAAAGTTTAACTTTGAACGTCTTTCCCATGCACGGTCAACATTTTTATTTGTCGAGGTCACCGAAACTTAAAGAAATTGTGGAATATCAATTCAATCTCACATGGTGTTCCATTTTTATGTATACGACGGTGTTTTATTAATTCCTGTTAAAACCAGGACTTGGTGCATCATGTCGTTTGAAGCAATTATTCGAATTTGAAGATGGATGAGCTGTTGGTATGAAATATAAATAAGGATGAGAACAATATATAAGAACAAGGATAGGATTATTTGAAGATCAGAGAGGACTTACAAGGTTTTGGTCGTCCTAGTAGTATTCAAGGACATAAGGATCTTAGATCTTCTTGCTGTACGAAATGGACTGTTAATGTCGTTAATCGACATTTCTTTGCGAGGTGTGATGAACTTGTGCTTCTGATGGTCCTAAAAAGGTGAGATGTTTTCGGGGTGAAGGATGAAATTTTAACTTTTGTATTAGAATGGCTCAGAACTATCAATTCAGGAAATTATGGTATGGAGGCTATGTGCTTGGAAGGCTGGTCACCTATAGTAACCATTAGATATACTTATGATGCTAAAAAAAAAAGATGATACAGATGATGCTAAACTGTATACAGTTCGTTAAAAAGGGCAGCTTTTGGAAGAATCCGCTATAGCGATACTCAATTGGTTAGCAAAATCGCTAGCCGTTAAAGATAAAAGCTACCGATAAATGATGAACGAAATAGTATCGAACTCTAGAGCAATTCCTTCTAGAAAGTGCTGCATCGATCGAAATAGGTAGTAGTCCAAAGGGGCCCAGTCTGGTGAATACGGCGGGTGAGGTGGGACGTCCCGTTTTAATTTTGAGTTCAATTTTATCAATTGTTCCATGGCCAGTAACCTTTTCACCAGGTGTCAGCAGTTTGTAATACATAGCTCCTCTATCACCTCACCAAATTTACATCAAATCCTTCTTTCTACATATATTGCGCACTGGTTGTGATGTTGAAGGCTACCCTGGGTTTACCCATGATTTTTGCACTTTTGGTTGCCAAAATATATATATTTTTCATCACTTGTCAAAACTCGATGCAAAAAAACTTTTTCTTTTCTGTCTGGTAAGCAAAATTTCACAAGTGATTTTGCGTCTTTCTATGTCTCTTTCTGGATCTTTCCCAATGCGTGTAGACGTTCGGAAATGGTAGATTGGGTGATGTTCAGTGCTTCTGTCAATTGTTTCAACGTATGAGTTGGGTCTTCATCCAATAATACTTGCAAATCTGCATCTTCAACTTTTTTCGGCTGTTCATGATGCTCTTTGTCTGTTTATATTAAAATCACCACTTTTAAAGCATTTAAACCATCGTTTAAAAGTTTTTTGGGTTAGAGCATGTTTACCATAAGTTTTAATCAACAATCGATAGCTTTCAGCAGCCGTTTTCTTCAAATGAAGGAAAGTTATCAGACTTTCCCTCAAAACGTCTTTTTCTGGTAGATAATTCGACATATTTAAAGCTATTAAATATATATATATATATATATATATATATATATATATATATATATATATATATATATATATATATATATATTAAGAAACTAAGGAAGTTCACCCATGTTCCACGTCGTGCTTTGCCATTTCTTCATCCGCAATCAAAAGCGCCAGCAAGCGTCTCCCAAGACCAGTTTCTGGGCCTTAAGCCGTCATCAGTTGGGCTCAAGCTGCAGAGCGGGTGAAGGAACGAACGACTAAAGCCATGACCATATAAATTGGCCATGGCTTGCAGGCGCTTTCGATGGCGGATGAAGGAATGGCAAAGCACGACGTGGAGTACAGGTGAACTTCCTTAGCTTTTTAACACTTTTCTCCAAGGGCCCAGTTCACAATTTTTCGATAATACCTGGTACTTACCCGAGGTTAGACGGGTCACGAACGGTTTCGCCCAGTCTGACTGCGGCGACCGTTTACCGCACGGTGGCGTGGCTGCATGTGTTTGCAGCCACCATTCGACATAGTTAATTTATATGGTAATGGCTTTAGTCGTTCCTTCAGCCGCTCTTCAGGTGTCCAGCTTAAGCCCTGAGCTGATAACTGACGACGGCTTAAGGCCAGAAACTGGTCTTGGGAGACGCTTGCTGGCGCTTCGGATGGTGGATGAGGAAATGGCAAAGCACGACGTGAAGCACGGGTGAACTTCCTTAGCTTTTTAATACTTTTCTCCACGCGCCCAGTTCACAATATATACATATATATATATATATATATATATATATATATATATATATATATATATATATATATATATATATATATATATATATTACCATACCTCTTTGTTTTTGCGGCAGTTAGAGTTTGGCTGTTGGTCTAATGCAGACGTGTAAGTTTTACTATACATAAATACACTTTAAGTGAAACTGTTATACTTTAGATTAAAAAAAATAATTATTGCAACTCAATGTCAATTTAGGTGAACATATCCTAATCGTCCGGCGCCTTATAAAACGTTTACTAAAACACGTAAACGTTATCATTTGTTTAAGTAATTTCAAGAATTCGGAACAGTTTGGAATAAGCCCCGCATTAGAGTTCCCAGCACAGTGCGAAGCGCTATATTGCAGGTGTGGAGCAAAGTGTGCAGGTATCTTCAGAAATGTCTAAATTATTCAAGTATTGTTGCCTATATACAATAATAATCGATTAGAATACTGTAATGACATCTGATCTCCAGATTTAAGGCCTTCAGATTATTATTTATGGGGATTTTTGAAGCAAAAGGTTTACATACAGAAGCCCCAAACCATATAGCAACTCGAGAACAACATAATTGCTGAAATTGCTGCATTAACACCAGTTAATGACATAATTTTTAAAAATTAATTAACTCAAAATTTAAAGACGAAATAAACATATAGAAAAACAAATTCTGTCTTGTTTCTAATTAATAAGATCTTAAAAAGATCTTAATTAATCTTTAAAATAAGTTATAATTTAAAAATTATAAATAATTAAAATGGTACTTGCACTTGCGCCACTTTATACAATGTAAAAATATCTTTGTTGGGATAAAGATAAAAGAAATATAAAACATAGGACGTTTGAATCATAAATTGTAAAATATTGTTGTTTGAATTAAACAACATTTTTAAAGTAAAATCTTGAAGTTGATGTACAAATTCATTTTAATTCAATGAACGTTATAAGCTTTTGGTTAACCAACGACATATTTTCATTCAAAGGACAATGATTGTTGGACAATACCGTTTTTGGGAAATACTTTCTATTAAAAAGTCGTGCCGTTCTTAATTGTCTATTAAGGCGTAGACTTTCAAACAATTAGGACGTTTTGTGTATTTATCTCGAATCTCCACTGTATTGTTTATAAATTGTCGTTGACTTTTCTGACATTTCATCGTTCGCTGTGTTCGGAATATGATATTATTATAAGAAAGTAGCGCGTGAGACTATTCGTGCTCGGACGGATCAAAAATCCTATTGTTTCGGAGAAAAAAAGGCAAATATCGTGTCATTTTTGTCGCAAATTATAATCGTCTGCAGCTAACAGGGTATAGAAATAACGCTGTCTCTTTATTTATTCCTCAAACCGTCAATAAATTCATCCAAACTTACCTAAAATACCTCCCATCTGTATTCTAATAACCCATCTCTTGCTGGTCTTGCTATGTGCCCCAGTCATCTAGCTCTTTGCGCTCTCACCATCTGAACAATGTTTTGTTTTTTGTACAGTTCTTCGATTTCTCTGTTTGTTCTTCTTCTAAATTCGTTCTGAACTTTAATTCCTCCTTAATATTTTACGTTCCCAGACTTCCAGCTTACTTTCTTCCATCTTCGTGAGCCTTAGTATTATTTGGTACATTCTTAGTTTTGTTGCTCTTGTTATATTCTTTGCACTTAAAATCTTTGAAAACATTCTTGCGGCTTTGCTTCCTTTCGCCGGTTATTTCTCTATTTCTTTCTCTTCATCTTCATGTTAGTGTTACTATTTTCTGCACAATTGATGACTAAATTAGGGGACAGTCCTCTGGTACTATCTTTCATTACCATATATTTAGTCTCGCTTTCGTTAATTGCTAGACCATTTGCTCTTTGACCTCTTGCATCTTGCTCTTCTTTCCAACATCTTGAATATCCTTACTATTTCTTCCTTGGATCTTGCCATGAATACAATGTCGTCGGCATGGACTTGATGTCTGGTGCTATATATCAACCTCTTGGCATTGATGCCACTCTCCGTCAGAATCATTTCCTGCACTAGATTGAACAGAACTGTGGACAGTGGATCATCTTGTTTCAGTCCTTTCGTTCTACTGAACTTCTCAGACATTGCTCCATCGATTATAACTTTATTTTCTGTTCTTCTGACAGTCATCTCTACCAACTTCCTCAAATTTTCTGGTACTCCCAACTGTCTCATTGGTTGAAATAACTTTTACCTGCTAATGGAATCATATGCTTACCGATGTAGTTTTATGCTTCTACTGGATCAAATTTTAAATGTTCTTTAAAACATTTCGTGACCTTATCCATTAGTGATATTGATCTTTCCTGTATTTTTCGTAGAAATCTCATTTCAATGCTGTTAAGTTTGTTTATATGTTTTTTTTTTGTATTCGACCAAGTTCGCATGCGAATTGCAATATTATATATGCAATTGCAATATATAGATGATTAGATGAATGTAGATGATTACAATATGTAGATGATTACATTTTGTACAATCTAACTAAACTTCATTAGGTGCTGTTGTCATATAAATAGAACCTAATGTAGTTTAAGAATTAGATCGAATCATTTCCTGATGATGCTAACATGGTTAGCGAAACGTGCGTCGAGAAGTTAAATAAAGTAATTTGATGTTAATGTTAAATCTCATCGAGTTTAGTGATATTGAAGATATTAAAAGCAAGTGGAAACAACACGGAATTATGGATACATTGGAAAACAGACAGGTGAATTGGTTTACTATGGTTTGGTTGGTCATGAGGATGGGTCAAGAAAGGCTATTCAGAAGGGAAATAGAGATAGGTGGGATTAGAAAGAGAAAATAGGGAAGGCCAAATAAAACCTGAATAGATGGAAGCGGATAGTCAATGATGGTTATGAAAGGTTCGACCAAGGACAGAAGAAAGTGGAAGGAATAGGTAAAAATCAAGTAACATCCGACAACTACCTGGCATAAACGATAGATAAAGAAGAAGAAAATATTATGAGTATAGTTCGATAGTTCTATATGATGATGATATGATAATGAATCATGATACAAAGTATTGCTACATGCATTCCATCTATCAAGTATTTAACCAGTATTTTACCATTTGTGTTACAAGTTTTTTATACATTACACATGTAATGTCTTTTCAGCTGTTCATGCATTCTGCATGCATACGAATGAAAATACGAAAAAGAAACATAAAATATTGTCTAATGGTTTTTAGAAGTTGTCTATGACCTTAAAGTGCGAAAAAGTAAAAAGATATCTCATTTCCTCTTTGCGTATCATCTGCCGCAGATTTTCGCATTGCAGACAAATGAGGATTATCGAGTGAATTATCGCCATACAGTAAACATCAATTCGCTTTAATAAAGCAATCGGTATGTTTCACACGGTCTCTCTATTTGGCACAAACCACCTCATAGACAATCTAAGGTATGTTGCGCTACTCCTTTTGTTCCTGCTGTTGTTTTTCTTCTCCAGTTCGCTCAATATAGCCTATCCGAGAGTCTGGTTATTTAATACAAATTGCAGTACCACTTTGGCGCACTTTAAACTACCATTTCGGGCATGGTCGCCTATAATAACTTGACGAAGGCATCTTCATTGTCATTTTACCATAATGATATGGCGAACGTACGCTCATTTATGGTATCGACATCCTGCCGTATGCTCCATATCTGACGGAAGTTATGCGTTCTACGATGCGTCGTTTTTACACGTTCTGTGTAGAATTATCAGAATTTCGCAGGTCGTAGACGTTCGGCCACACCTCGTCAAAGCAATCGACGGATTTTTTTGCATAATTGCCAGGATTAAAATGATTCCGAAGAAGACCAAAACTAGTTATGCTCTGCAGCATCGATAAATTGAACTTCCTAAAATGAGTGTAATCGCCGTGGCAATTAGAACGAAGTGTATCAATGTAAAAAACAACATTTTTATCCGTACTTAAACACTTCAGTACTTATGTTGCTTTATTTGTCATATAAACGCTTTTGATTGATTTCTTATAGAGATAATTGCTTCGTTCTTAAAACTCCTAGCTACTAATTACTTCTAATGATCTTTATAATTCAAAATAATCATATATAATTCACAAAACAATTGTTTCGTTTGTTCTATTATTAAATTTCATTTTAAAAATTTTCAATTCTTCTTTCAGTACACCCAAACAAATAAAACACGTGTGATGAGTATAATCCATACGTATAATCCATACTCCATTAATTAATTAATCTCTTTATTCTCACACCTTAACAACTTCAGGCAAGTAATGTTTTGTATACAAGGGTCGTTAGAAAAGTTCTCGAGCTGACTAAGAAAACACTAAATATTCTTGAAATTCTTAAACTTAGTCACCTTGCAATTCAAGTCAAATGTATTAACGAATTCCAATTTTATTCCAACTTTCGTGTGGTGTGAATTATGGTCCAGTAAGCCATTTCTTCAGGTTTGAGAAGAGGAAGTAATCACTGGGAGCCAAATCTGATAAACACGATTGTATGGAAACATTTTGAAGCATAGATCATAGAGTTTTAAAGCAACAATAGCTAAATTAACGTTGTGAAAGAGCACTTTCTTTTTGGTCAGATATGGGGGCTTAACCTGAATAGCACCTTTCTATTAATACAGTAGTGAAGTTTTCCGGTTATAGTTCTGTCTTTTGTCACGTAGTCTATGAGTACAACGACACGGGAATTCTAAAAAACCATGGCCTTGACTTTTCTACAAATTGAACCATTTTCGTTTTCTTTGGCATACTTTCACCCACTGTTTCAACTGATGCTTCTATTTTGTATGCAGTGGTGACTTCATGGATCTACTGTATAAAATGCCGAAGAAAGTTAATGAAATCATGTTTAAATAAGTCTAAACACGCTTGAGAAGTGTTCATATCCAAGATTATGATGTGAACATGATGATTTAACAATATTAAGTAAACGTGATGACCGAGGAAATGCAGACATCATGAAAAAGAGTTAAACAGTGACGAGGAGAAATATATTAACTTTAGTTTGATGTTGAGCGGCATGTACACCGAACAGTAGGTGTTATGGCAATAGTTGCTATAGCATATGGGGATAGATCGCTTCTAGTCTGTATTAGAGGCAACATGAACACTAAAGCAAACATTATCTCAAAGAGGTCATAAAGTCGTATCTTCTTCTTTACCTTAACCAAATTTAGAATCAAATTTTCAAGAAGATGATACGCGGTATTATTGGTAGATCTTTTTTGGATCTTTTTGAATAAATCTATAGCAATCTGATAATGTGGTCAGCAAGATTTCCTTTCGCCCATAGAGCATATTGGGCATATAACGGATACAGGACTGAGAAAATTTTCCACAGACATAAATAGCTGGAAAAATGTATGATCAACACCAAGACGAGAAGAATTCTGTTAAAATATATATTGATAAACTGCATATTGATATTACCGAAAACATGAAATATTTGTTATCTGTTATAAATTTCACAGGGGAATATAGAAAGGGGCATTAATAACCGCATTGCGTCAAAAGCAAGAATGCTGTAATGTAACGCTCTGAAATCTGCCTTCCTGAATAAGTGAGAGGTAAGAAAGAACATCAAGATCAAAGCACTCCGATACAAGGCATTTACCGATATGAATCTTGGACTTTAGGGAAAAGAAATTGAATTTAAAAATAAACAGCAGCGGAGAATACTGAGACTAATTGAAAATAGAAAAAGTATAGACCAAATAAGAAATGAGGAAATCAGGAGAATACTTAATTTAGAACCATTGTTAAAAAAGATGGAGTAGAGAGAACTGAGTTGGTTTTCCCACATTAATACATTGGGCCAGAACAATTTAGTTCAGGAAATCTGGGAAGTAAGTTGGGGCAAATAATTAAAAAAGGTAGACCTAAGGTATGGAATTAGGAGAGAGCATTTACACTCAGACACTCTCTCTCTGATAAGTTTGAAATAGTGAGTTTACTATTTCCCTTTTTTTAATATTTTTCTAGTGCAGTTTTGATAGCAGTCATAGTAGGACATTATTTTCCACGAAGAAAATGTTCCATAGATCCGAAAAGGTGGTAATCTAACGGTGCAGCATCAGGAGAATATCGTGGGTGAGATAGTACTTTCCAGCTAAATTCTTTGATTTTTTCTTGGGTGATTCTAGCCCATGCGGTCTTATATTGTCATAGTGCCGAATAATAGCTTTTCGATTAATCAGTTTTGGACGTTTTTGCATCAAAGCCATGTTTAGTCTATAAAACTGAGCACAATAATATTCAGCAGTAATTATTTCATTAGGATTTACAACTTTAAGTGAATAATTCCTGTAAAATCGCACTATATTGACAGTAACACTTTTTAGAGTGAGACCTTCGTCTTGGAGTTGGCAAAGGTGCTCGCCCTGCTGAAAACCATTGGTTTTTCTTATGTGCATTGCTGTATAGAATACATTTTTCACCTCCAATAACAATTTGTCGAAGAAAAGTATTTCTGGCTACCTTGAATAAAAATAAAATATTTGTATTAAATGCCATCTGTTTACGAAATAGTAAAAAAAACACTACGTATTTAGGTTTGATAACTAACAACTGGCCAATTGTTATTTCGATCGAAATAATTCAGTTTTTGTTTTTTTGTTGCATTGGCCTTTTCAGATTTTATTTGAAAATAAAACGTAATATTTTTATAGCCAGTTATTCCATATGTTTCAACATAAATTTGGTTTGTTTTGTTACAAAAGAAAGAAAACATTTACATATTATTGCCGTTTAATGTCAATGTTGAAATTACCAGCACTACTTTTTCGCACACGATTTAAACGATCCACTTCACATTAAATTAACTGTTCAAAGTATCCACCATTCCATTCCTGATGAAAGAAGCTTAGTTGGTTCGACCGAATGATAAAATATCGAATAATAAATTTGGATTCCGTTGGTTTTGGCCCATACCCCATTCACTACGCATTTAGGTTCGATAAACAAGAACAGAGTAATCGCCCTATGGCAGATTACCCTTAAAATATTTTAAAATAAATTTACTTCATGTGAGTTAACTTAAGCTAACATAAAAGTAAACTTAATTACTAACATTGTTAACTATCGCTATGGATAATAAACTATTGTTTGTAAGGAAGATCTACGGGGCTGCATATAGTTACCCTATTTATGCAGGTGCTAGTGTCTAATAAGTTTAGTGCTAGCTTGTTAGGATGCTCCTCAAGGCGGCACAAATAACGTTCACTGAATTGTACAATCGTTTGTTGCAGTATAAGAACTTTTAAACTACAAAAGATAACTTCGCTAAGAATCATCGCTATCATTCATCAAGTCATCGCTAATTGTTCTCAACACCTCTGATTAGAACCTCTCGATGATCGCTAAATTTCTATTTGAGGCAGAACCCGACAGCTAGATCTCATAAGGCCGTATAGGATGAATATTGGCATTGTATGCTAAGAGTTTATTTCTAAGTGATAACTGCGATTTACTTCCAAGTAACCACTAGTGTTTACTGAATTTGATTCATAATTGTTTCACAACAAAGACAAAAGTGTATTACAGATGGATACATGTTGAATTTTATTTTCAACTGAAAATTATTACAATCGACCGTGGTGGTCAGGCGGGTTAGTCACCAGCCTCTGAAGCCATTAGTCCAGGGTTCGAATCTTAGTTCGAGCATGGAATTTTTATATAGTCTACTGGACTTTAATGGGGTATTAGAAAATACTAGGAAATCTTTCCCACGCTCCATGTCCAGAGTAGCCGATGCGCCTCTAATCATAATATAATAAAAAGTTGTTATGGCATCCATATTCCTTCTCTCTGTACTTTTCGGTGTTTTAAACACCATTGCATAGTGACCCATGAGTTTTTTAATTTTATGGCTAATTTCTAATATTTTTTAAACCAACGCTGAACATGTTCCACTATTCATATACATCTGGACAATAATTGGTTAGAATTACTTTTGAATGCAAAAAAAATTATATTTCACAACATTCTTACAACGAATTTTCTTTAACAAAAATATATAATTCCATATAAGTTCATAACAACATATTTTAAAGGTACCGACCGAGAAATAAATACAATAATATAATCCTCCTATCCTCGAACTGAATTCCTCGATACAAAAACTCAACTCGAAACATACCATTTTGACAACCCAATGAAAAGCACTTTCTCTCAGTCAATCACAATGCACAAGTCGTGTCAAAAATTCCAACGTTAAAAGTACTCTCTTACGAGATGGATCATAAATATGCATGACGATAATCTTATTAGCATGTGTAATTAACTGTTATTAGTTTGTATTGAAGTATCTTCTTCATTTTTTCTTCTTCTTGTTGTTTCGAACAAACATCGAACACATGTATTTAGATAGAATTAGAAGAGCACGACTAGTTAGTTATGGTTAGTTTGCCATTTCTACTTCGTTTCCTTTTAGGAATTATGTTGTGTATCTTATATACCGTTAATTGTAAAATAGTTTCATTTTCTTATTGTATTATGCACAGGGTGGCGCAAAAGAAGGTTCTTCATTTTTAATTAAAATATCTTATTTTTAGTGTAACGTTTTTTATTGCTTTTTATTTCAAAATATGCTAAGAGCTGATGAATCTGGACAATAGAACGGAATTCAGTTGTGAAATGAACACAAATCGTTAGAATTTGCTTTGAAAATAGAAGGAACATTATTTCAACTTAGTGTAAATTTCGATGAATTTTTAACCCTAGATATGCTCCTTCCAAGCGTTCAATATACAAAATGGTAGCCAACTTTTTGGAGGCTTGGTCTCACTACAAAACAAGACAGACTAATAGAGAGATTAGCTGAAAATATACAACATATAAGGAAAAGTATTCGGGAACATCTAGTAATTCAGCTCTTCTCAACTGGGAATAAAACGACGGTCCGTACAGTTTAATTTAAAACAAGATATTCATGCATTCATTCAAAATCGAACTAGTCAAAAATAAAAACAAAATTCAAGAGGTTCACCCTCACGATTTCCAGCTGCTATTAGAATTCATCGGGATACCTATTTTTGTGCCACTTTGTATAATAATACATAGTTTATTGGAGAATTAGGTCGCTTTATAGGTGACTGATTAGTTGATCATGCATCTACAAGGAAAATATTTATGTTGTTCCTGTTACAGGAATCATAATGTAATGTAAATGCAACATGGAAACGGACAGTGGTCTTCCAGGTATGGTAGACACAAAACTAGTGTTCAGATTAGTAATAAGTTATATATGATTTCTCGCGTTCCATTAATTATTTTGAGGTTTTTTTAACTTGCAAAAGTTTGAGAACGCTAAAACTAATTAAAACGAAAATAAATTCTGTCAGCTACAAATACACTAAACAGCCCTCAACAATGTTACCAATTGGACAAAGAAATGGCGCATCAAATTAAATGAGGCGAAGTAGACCCATGTCAATGTCACCAATAGGAAATTTAATTATATATCAGTGACCAGAGTCAAGCAGAAAAGATTCCCACATACCAACCAAGTAAATTATCTGGATATGACTCGGGATGCTAAGCTAAGATGGAAAACGCATGTGAAGAAGGAACGTGAGCAACTAGGTCGTAAATTGAGAAAAATGTATTGGCTATTAGGGCGTCACTTTGTGTTGGCAATACACAATAAACTGCTTCTTTTTAAGCAAATCCTGAAGCCTATATGGACTTATCGTATCCAACTTTGGATGATGCATCAAGAAATCTAATGTAAAAGTCATTCAGACGTTCAAAAATAAAGTACTCTCCAGTTTTGTCAATGTCCCGTGGTATATCTGAAATGCAGTGATATATCTGAAATCATCGAGGCCTGAAAGTGCCTATGGTCGAAGATGAGATCAAGGGGTTGCAAGCAAACACCAGAAGAGGCTGGGAAGCCGTAAAAATGCCAAAGTGATCTGGTTAATCGACAACAACAGACTTTATTCGGCAGCTGAAGCGACTGAAACCGTGTGAATTAGTGTAGCGACAATGAAGGGTGCCTGGAATTTATTTTGTTTGTGTGCCAATCACATAAAACGAGTATACTGTGGAGCACGTCGTTGGACATATACTACCAAACAGACTAAGATAAAGATACATTTTTAGTTTAGATAATAGAAAAATATTATTAGTTGAATAGATTTAATCTAGTCGAAATTTGTAACGTCTGTATGACAGAATTGGAGAATAGAAAAAATGCAAAAGTTTGAAGTTTAATTATTGAGACATATAGGGTGTAAGTGAAAGTGCTTTTGTAAATTTAACTAAGGATTCTTTACATTTTTCTGAACAAAAAGTTTCCTTATAACATGTATCTAAAATGCATTTTCTGCGGAAAAGGTAAGAACTTTTTAGAAAAGGTCAGACATTTTCTTAACAATTGGCAACCGGCCAATTGTTATTTCGATCGAAAGAATTCAGTTTTTGTGGCGTTGACCTCTTAAGGTTTTATTTGAAAATAAAATGAAATATTTTTATAGCCATTTATTCCATACGTTTCAGCATAAATTTGTTTTGTTTTGTTATTGTCGTTTAATGTCAATGATGAAATTACTAGCACAAATGTTTCGCACACGTTTTAAACGATTCACGTCACATGTTCAACTGTTCAAAGTGTCCGCCATTTCATTTCTGATGAAAGAAGCTTCGTGGCTTGATAAAATATCGAACTAAATATTTTGATTCCTTTCATTTTGGCCAATCAACTATTCAAAATAATTTTGTCTGGGCGAATAATTAGAGGTAATGGGCGAATAATTAGAGGATGTAAAATTTGTTGTTCGACTTCAGGACCAATTTCTCGCTGCCGTCCATATTCATGAAATTTTGAAATCACGCTACCCGTATCCAAAAGTTTTTGAAAAATTCGGCTAAATGTTTGCCGAGCTGGAAGGGCTTCGGAATTTTGGAGAGCTTCTCCGTAAATACGAAGCATATCGTGATATTCGCGTACAGAATATATTTCTGGTTTTAAATTGAACTTCAATGCAATGCACTGATCTACATTGCAATAATTTTTGTCGCAATGTTAAAACAACATTGTTTGCGACGTTGCCGCTGATATTGCCAATCGATACTGGCTGATGTATACTGTTATCTTAATTTTCATGCGTTTATTTGTAGATTAGTAGAACCCTTTTTTCTGACCCTTGTAAGGAACTTTTTCTTTAAACTGATGGGAAGAATCGTTGGTTACATTTATAAAAGTATTTTCCTTTATATATATTTTTGTGAGATTTCCAGTTAGTCTGTTGTTTTCTATTGTGTTTTTAGGTAATACAAATTCAATGGCTTAATTAATTTCAAGCAATTCAAAAGACGACACATAAATCTTAAGACACACAAATCTTAAGAAGGAGTATCACAGCATGTTTATACATTTTAATTTTTTAATTTTTTTATATATTTTATGATTTTATAACTGTTAAGAACAAGATGGTTAGAGAAATGTCGAGAAAATACAGAAAGCAGATGTAATTTCTCATTCTAATATTTATTTCTTGGTCTATCTTATTTTTCTTATCTTTATTTATCTTTAGTAAAGTTCGTTTTATATAAAGTAAGGCATTTTGTACTTGTAAGTGATATGCGTTCTTCATCCTTATTGGGTGCTTCCTCTCATAGCGTACCACATGACGCGTGGCTTAAAATAGCTAGAATTGAAAGCGACCTGAGATAGAACACTATTTGTTTTCGTGAAGGCTCAGTCATTTAGAACGACTTCAGGAACTATCAAATGTAAGTGGAAGGTCTTGATTTTTTATCATTACATAATATAGTTATGTTATACACAAGAATTACAACATTTTTCATAGTGTTTTTTCATAAATTTACTTCTTGTTAACTTTTTGAATTGTACTGAAAATCTACATGATGGAAATTTATTATAAATGTTTAATAAAAATACTATTTTATCAAAATTTCCAATTATGAACATAACAGAAGCATAATCTCAATTATATCTCACATCTGATAAACGAAAATCATCGTTTTTACATAATTCATTATTCATAGTTTCATAATTCTATATGCACAAAATAAAAGCAAAAAACTAAGCCATCTGGAATAGAAATAAATCATCTCAAATATGCGAAAACTCTTCTGACTAGTTGTCTTTATTGGATTTGTACGGGCAGAAAATAGCATCGGTGTGGATTTCTTAAAAATACATAATTTAGTGTAGAAACTTTTTGTATTTCGATATCGAAAATATTTATTTCTGTAGAAGCTACTGTGCTAGCGAAAATCGTCAATTATTGGAATAAAGTGGACATTTTGACAAAAAAGGGTGTTTTTATTAAACATTTTTGTTAACTAGTATATTTATGAAAATCGAAAATATTTTCTGAGCAACGAAAGTTCGACAAATTTCAACAAACCACAAGTTAATAATAAACCTTCCTAGATGCAAAAATTCAAAGGTAAACTATTCACATTTTTTTTTGCTTTTTTACTTGAAGATATTTATATTTTGTTTTAAGTGTTCTTTTTTATGTAAATTAAGTGTTCCGTTTTTTAGTTTAACGTATTCTTAAAGATACTAGAAATGATCTATATCGGTTTTTTCAATTCCAATTAAATAATCGATGAATAACTATAAGCGTATCTGATATCAGTTATAAAACAATCTGTTCTTGTTCGATCTAACATTAATTTCTCAACATAGAGCATCTCAGCTATTAACCGAAAGTATAGCTGTGGGCGTGTCTTAAACCAAAATGGATGAGCTTTTATCCATTTTAAAACGTTGCCAAATATGATGATTGATCGTTACTGTTAGTCGATCAATAAAATTTTATAAAACCTTCAGTTGTTAATGCCGATCAAAAGAAAAAAAAATGATCAACGTTGGCGGCATTATCTCAATAGGAATTATTAATCTTCGACGTTGAATTACTTTTCCGTGTTGGTTTTTTCTTCTTGTTGTTCCGTTTGTGTGAGATCAAGCGATTGGAGAATAAATCGATTGAAAAAGTTAGATTTACAAATCGATTTGGTAAAACGAGAAATTTTTTTGTTAAATTTAGGATATTGTCATATCTTTAGGTTGATAACATACCATGATCGTTCAAAAAGTTCTTGACACGATAAATTATTTTCAATGTAGTCACCTTGTAATTCAAAATAGTTAGACCAACGACGTTCCAACTTTTTTTATACGCTCAGTATAATGTGATCTGTGCAATTCTGCAAAATAAGCGCTTGTAATGGGTCTTTCAAATTGAGCAATTTTTTTAATTCTTGAATAAAACACAGATGGCGTTGTGAATTTGCCTAGGTCTAATTTCATTTCAGAAGTGCAATGTCTCACATTTATAAAAATGGAGTCGTACACAATACAATAATGCGTTAAAAGTGTTGAATTATTTTATGAAAATGGGCGTTCAGTGAAAAATTTTTTAGAAAATTATGTTATATTTACGGTTTGTATAATTGTCCATCTAAAGCACTATCAATCGAAATGATCGAAAATTGTAAGAAACTGGTTCGGTGGAAGATAAAAGAAGATCAATATATAGCAGTAGTGGTCATTCACAAGAGCATATTGATTTGGTATGTGAAAGTGTTGCTGAAGACCCAGAAATTTCCGTTAGTCGACGTTGACAACAATTTGGACTGAATGGCGGAGTGAATCCACAGCATGGCCTATTTTACATTTAGCTCTGAAGGCATATAAGGTTCAAATAACAGAGGAACTAAAGCCACTGGACCATTCAAAACGTCGTGCATTCATCAACTGGATCAAAGAACAAACTGATAATTTTTATCAAAAAATCATCTTTTTAGATGAAGCACATTTTGAAATTGGTGGCTATGTTAATAAATAAATTTTTAATAATTAAAATTTTTATATCCTGTGTAATTGGGCCATATTTCTTTGAGAATGCTTGTAAAGCTGAAACTGTAAATTGTGTTCAATATCGTGAGATGGTAAGATTAATCTGGAGGATATGTGCTTCCAACTGGATGGCGCTACACCTCACCCTTCTTATGAAACAATTGATTTATTGAGAGAAAAATTTCTTGGCCGAGTCATTGCAAGAAACGGTGATATTAATTGATAACCAAGATTATGTGTTTTGACACCGTTGGACTATTTTTTTTGGGTTACGTGAAACACCTGGTCTATAAGAACAATCCACAGTCGATTCCTGAACTAAAGGATAAAATTATTTGAGTCATGGGTGAGAAGAACGGTTATACCAAAATGTCATGCAACATTTTGACAAAAGAGTGGACGTCTGTGGAGATGTAAAGGGTGGTCATTTGACGGATATTGTCTTTCGTGTTTAAATGTCATACACTATGCTTCAATTATCAATAAAAAGTTTTTTTCAAATCAATGCAAATTCTGTGTTTTATTCAATAATTAAAAAACCGCTTGATTTGAAAGACTATTTATCAGATTTGATCTTACCATTTAAAGTAAATCTTCTTCCAGCAAGCTATTTCTTCAGGTTTGGGAATAGGAAGCAATTACTGCGTGTTAAATCCAGCAAATACGGCCCACGTGGAAGCTTCGAAGCTTATGTCATGGAATTTTGTACACAACTCGAAACGTGTGTGCAGCCATCTTGTCAGGGTGAAACAGCACTTTATCTGAACATTTAGCCTGAATAACACTATTCACTAGTTCAGTAGTGAAGCGTAGTACTATTCGGTGATGGTGCTGCCTTTTGCCAAGTAGTCTATAAGCACTACATAATGAGAACATCAGAAAATTCTCTTGGGATATTTCCTGTAGATGGAACCTTTTTCGCTTTCTGGAGAACACTTTCACCTATTCTCGGCCACTGTTTGCAATACTCATTCATCTCTGGTATGTAATGGTGGATCCATGTTCCATCTACTGTTATATATGAAGAAATTCAGCAGAATTGCTTTTAATTAAAATATTATTGGGAAATGTTCATTCAAATGCGCCTTTGATCGACTGTTGCGGTGTTTAGAACATGAGTAAGCTCGTATACCATCAGTCGACGATCATTTGATTCGACATTGTGATTTTTTTTTGACAATTTGGTCGGTCGTAGCAACTTTTAGGCGTCCAGAGTGTTCACCATCTTCAATTGATTTAATAATGATTAAACCACAGAAGAAATATTTTTTCGCCAATTGTGACTTGTAATGAAAAGCAGATGCATTAGTAATTGAGAGAAGCAAAATGAGTGGTTAGAGCATGGATAAATGATGGAATGAGTGTCTAAACGAGACATGCCATAGTTGTACGTCTGACAGAATTTTGACTCTATGCATCTGAACTATTATTCCAGTTCTACCGAAATTATTCGACCATGGCTGTTAGATAATGAGTCCGTTTGCAGCAATGCTAAATAAACACACAGCAATACAATCGATGGGTATTTATTACAGTGGAAAAGCGTAAGACACTTCATACTTGGTGCGGTTGTAAATCTATTTGGAGACATTTCAACAAACCAATATTCTTATTAATCAAGATTTTTTCGTTCTGTTATTGAAATAATGTAAGAAAGAATGTATGTCAAAAGCTGAAGAAACCGTCAAGATTTATGGGTTTGCGTGTGAATAGCCCCAACGGTTTTCTTTTTTTAATTGGAATTTATATAAGAGTTTTTCTATGCAGATATTTAATTAATTGAGACTGGCCAGCGACGTTCAATTATGTGAAGTATCCAATTATTATTCATAATTGCTTTGTTCTTCGTTAAAGAAAAATTACTGCAAATTATATCTAAATAGTTGTGCTTAAGCGTTACTAACTGGAGAGAGGAAATCTTTTAAAAGAAAGACAATGAACTTCGAAGTAAGATCCTGAAGATATGTCTTTTCCTTAAAGTCATTATAAAAAAATATTGTTACAGAGGACATTCAGCTTATTCGGGATACCCGAGAAACTATCGTTACATTTCACACCCGTGAAAACAGTCGTCAGAACATTTAGAAGATTAAACAGAGCGCTAAATGCCCTTTAAAGGTATATTAATTTCTTGTCTTATGGACAGTTCTCTGAATATGACATTTGACAAAAAAAACATTCCGAAGCTCTATGTGTCTATAACCTTTCAGCTTTATTCTACGTTTTCTTTTACAAAATATTTAACTGTATTTACAAATTGAATGTCTTTACCAAAATATAGTGTTTTCCTTACGTTTCCTTTCGATCATTTTGTCCAACGTTTCGCTTACCATGTTATCTTGTTATCTAGCAGATAAATACATTTGATATGCTGATGAAACGTTTTATTTATGTTTTATCATTTCCTGATGTTGCTAACATGTGCATCGACATTACAAAAAAATTACTGATGTTTGGTGGAAAAATTTCTGCAGTTAACTTTAAAATATGTGTATACAAATGCAGAATTTCACTAAATAAACTTTTCTATTTGATTATGCAGAAATGCTCTTTTTGCTTCATTGTAACGGTATCAAATCATTCAATATTGTTGGGAAAATATCGTTTTAAGTGAACTGATGCTTGAACTGCAGTTTTTTGCGAGCATTCAGACCGTAGCAGTGTTATACAATACAAGTTTGAAATCTATAACTAAAAAGTAAGGGGTCTTATAGAGTTTAGCTCTTGTATTCAAGAATGTATTATTACATTACATTAATATATATATATATATATATATATATATATATATATATATATATATATATATATATATATATATATATATATATATTATATATATATATATATATATATATATATATATATATATATATATATATATATATATATATATATATATATATATGTATATAATGTATATAATTTCAGGAATGAAAAATGATTCCATACAGAAATATTTTAAGGTTAAAAAAATCATTTGGAAGAAAATCTAAGATTTTTTAGAAATTATTCAACGTAGTCACATTGTAATTCAATTTAGACCAACGACGTTCCAACTTTTTAATAGTCTTCAGTATAATTCGATTTGCCCAAATTTAAAAATAACCGGTTATCCCAGTTTTGCCTTCATCATCTGAGTGAATCTTCATCCAGTGAGTCATTTGTTTCAGTTTAGAGAAAGTAATCCCTGGTAACTATATCTGGAGAATACAGCGCATGCGGAAGCACTTCGAAACGTAAGTTATGGAGTATTAAAGCAACAACTCGAGAGTAATCAGGCTTATTATCGTGGCCAAATAGCACTTTATTTTTGGCTATGGGGTCGTTTGCTTCCATTGTTTGGACAGCTGCTTCACCTTCAGCATGTAATAGTGGATCTATATCCCATCTATTGCTATAAAACGTCGAAGAAACTAGCGTACATCGCGTTTTGAACAAATTTTGAAGCGCCATATCTATATCAGATCCAATACTTTTCAAATGACCTAGGTACTTTCATATTTTTTTAAAGAACTTCAAGGCGGGACACACTGTATTAATACACAACAAAATTGATTCAAATCGTTGCTATTACAAGGTTTTAGCTTTTTAGTCAGTTAGCCAATATTTGTAAAGGTAGTTCTTTTAGGAATTACTGTAAGTAGTTTATGGTGAATTATTAGTAATATAAGTTGAATATTTATTATTTAATTAATTATTTTTATCACCAAAGCCTTCATGTACATATACAAAGTAATCCATACTATACAATATATGTCTGCTCGTATTTGTGTAGTATGAGATTAAAACAGTTATTACTTATTAGAACTATTATATCATCAAAACAATTGTATTTAAATATGTTTGAGCACATATAATTTATTAATTTATTTGATATTAAAAATATGTGTTAGTACTTTATTAAGTTAAAAAAGCTTTAGCGGAAATTTATCCATTAATTCTAAATAAACCTTCAAATTACACTTTATTAAACTATATAGGAAAACCTTATAATGAAATAGCAAATTCTCTCAATAGACACAATTACGCAGTAGCAATTAAAACAAACAATAGTTTGGACCCTTGAAAGATGCATTTGGAGAGGGTACGATTCGACAACGATCAAGATGTTGATGACTTCGTGCGCAATTGGCTGATCACCCAAACTTAAAGTTTGTACGAACAAGGAATTCACAAGCTTCCAAACCGCTGGGAAAAATGTGTAGAGCATGGAGGAGACTATGTCGAAATATGATAAATATTTTTTTGTATTATTTTATAAATAATAAATATGTATAGAACAATTGCGGTTTATATTTGATTCACTTTTGCATATACATAGAATAACTGATTCGGCTTTTTTGGAACATCTGCTAAGCAATGACTGTAAGTTCGTCGATAATTTTCGAATAGTGCATGTAGAAAATAAAAATAAAAAACTGTCGTGGTTGGAATCGTACGAAATTAATAAATTAAATGCTTTATATATATATATATATATATATATATATATATATATATATATATATATATATATATATATATATATATATATATAATGTTAAATGACCAAATAGAAACAAATAATTCACCTTTATTAAACTTATAATTTAACACCTATTTTCATTATGTGTGGGCTATGGTCGAGCCAGACCCAATAAAAATAAATTGCAGGTATTTCCAGTGTCATAAAACAAAACAAAAAATTTAGGGAATATTGTAACCTTAAATACATAGAAGTCATTTAGTTTATACTTAACATTTGAAGAAGCCACTGTATTGGCGAAATATGCCAAAATAATATAATTTAGTGAAAATCGTATACAACTGTAGTTTTATTTTAAAGTAATTTATAATGAATTTTCATGAAGTAAAACTTGAAACCGTCATTTATTTAATGAAAGCATCAAAATATTATACACACCTCTTATTATGTAATTAGTATGAAGAGCGATAAAATTATAAAAACTGGACGTTATTTATCACCATTATTTGTTTGAAAAAAATAACTCTATAAAAATATAAACCAAATACATTAACAAATATTTGGAAACCAATATTAAAATATGGCAGCAATCATGTAAAAGACAACACGTAAAAGACACAAGAGTTGACCAAAGAGTGTTGAAATTAAGTTCCTGAGAAGAATAGAAAGGAAAAAAAAAGACAAAATTATAAATCAAATATTCCAGAAAAAAGCTAAATACTACCTCTGGAGAAAACGAGAACGAAACTGGGTACTTGGGACACGTATTGAAGGTGGGTGAAGAAAGACTAGTAGAACAACTTCTTGAAGCAAAAAAGATAGGAATAAAGAAGTTGGAACGACCTACGAAAACTTAAAAAGATAAAGTGAAAAACCGCAAAAAGGGAAGGAGTAAAATAGGAGGAAGTGTGGCAGAGTGAAAAGAAAAAATTGGAGGACGATGTTCGAAATGAACCCTTCAAATCCAACTTCAACATTTCTTTACACAAAAAGATAGAACAACTCACGATCCGTAAGTAAGTCTATATGATGTAAAAAGCTAGTATAACACTACACTTAAAGATAATTACAATCACAAAATAAAAGCATTCTCAGTGTCCACTTTATATAAACAATGTCTATAATACCTCTGCTTGACTGTAATTCTATACATCAAATAGTTTCTTTAACAAAAAAAGAAAACATATTTAAACACTACTTAACTCGTACAAAATTATCTTTTATGACAATGTCCACCCAAGAAGCGTCCGATTCCGAAATCTTTGATGTTTGAAGAATTTTCATTGCTACGACTAAAGCAGTCGACAGAAAATGTTGAACAATGCCGCCAACGGCCTTGGCTAGGATAAATTAAAATTATATCAATTATGTGTCGAGCAGAGAGAACTGGAAATCAGTGCAATTATACGAAAGTAAAGCTGATTGCATTGCAAAGAAGAAAAAAATGGTGGAATTTTGAGAGGTCATTTGAAGAACAGTCAATTTAATGGGTAAATATTTTTTATACAAATAATCTAAAGGATTTAAAACCGGAGAAGTAAGACGATATATACACAATAATATATATATACAAATATAATCACGATATATATATATATACAAATATATATACAAATATAATATATATACGTATATATATACGTATATATAGACGATATATATACAAATATAATCAGGACAGTTAATTTCGCAACAGCCCCGAGTAAAATTTCATTAAATATACTCCTAGGATATACCCAATTTGCATTAGGTTACAAGGAATTGCAGGCAGGCAGAATTCAAAGCGGGAAGGTATATAGTGGATCATCCAACGGGTCTTTAAAATTAAGCGCTCTTGAATCAATTCTTGAATAAAACGCAGCTGGCGATCTGAATTTCTGTAAATCTAGTCTCATTTCAGAAAAATAATGTATGACTTTTATAAAAATGAAGCCGTACACAATACTACGCATGATCATTAAAACTGTTGAATTATTTTATGAAAATGGGCGTTTTGTGAAAAATGTTTTTAGAAAATTACGTGATATTTACAGTTTACACAATCGTCCATCTGAAAGCACTTTCAATCGAATTGTTAAAAAATTTCAAGAAACTGGTTTGATGGATGATGATAGAATAGCAATATATAGTCGTAGTGATCGTTCACAAGAGCATATTGATTTGGTACCTGAAAGTATTGCAGAAGACCCAGAAATTATCATTAGTCGACATTCACAACAATTTGGTCCCAGTGAAACCACACCATGGCGTATATTACGAAAGGGTTTAGCTCTGAAGACATAAGGTTCAACTAACACAGGAACTAAAGCCACTGGAACATTCAAAACGTCGTGCATTTGTCAACTGGATCAAAGAACAAACAGATGATTTTTCTCAAAAAATTATCTATTTAGATGAAACACAATTGAAATTGGTGGCTATGTTAAAAATACACGTTTGATTCTTGAGAAACATTTACATCCTAAACGAGTCACTGTTTGGTATGTATTATGGTCAGGAGGTGTAAATGTAAAAAACTGTGAATGGTGTTCGATATCGTGAGATGATAACAGGATTTTTGTGGGCTGAATTAAATTAAATAATGATTTGGGGGATATGGTTCCAACAGGATGGTATTACACTTCACTCTGCTAACGAAACAATTAATTTATTGAGCGAAAAACTTCCTGAACGAGTTATTGCAAGAAATGGTGATGTTAATTGGCCACCAAGATCATGTTATTTGACACAGTTGGACTATTTTCTTTGGTTTTACGTGAAAAGCCAGGTCTATAACAACAATCTACAATCGATTCCTGAATTAAAGAAGGAAATTATTCGAGTTATTGGTGAGATAGGGCGGCGGTTATGCCAAAATGTCATTTAAAATTTTAACAAAAGAGTGGACATCTGTGGACCTTCAAGAGGTGTCCATTTAGTAGATATTGTCTTTGGTGTTTAAATGTCATACACAATGCTTCAATTATCCATAAAAAGTTTTGTAAAATCAACGCAAATTCTGTGTTTTATTCAAGATTTATAAAGACCGCTCATTTTAAAAGACCCTTTATTTAGCGTCACTCTAATGACAGAAAAGAAACTATATACATATTTGAAACCTTTGGCTGTATATAGATTTGAAAAAAGCACATGAATGGGTTCTGAAAAGAAATTCTGGGAGGCACAAGAACCAACGAACAAAGTAAAAGGTAGGAGAACGGAATCAAATGGTTTTGAAGTTACGAAAGGACTAAAACTGCTTTGCTCAGACTATCTAAAATCTATCTAGAGCAAGCATTAAAGACGTGGAAGCAGAAATGCTTCAGAATGGGAACACCATTCAACAATAACGTAGATTGTGCCGAAGACTAAGTACTAATTGCTCATATCATGACAGTGAATACATACAGTACATGCCAACAAATTAATGGAATAATTTAGCAAATAGGCTAAAAACTTTGTATATACAAGGTGCATCTTACGGAAAACAAAAAAAAAAAAAATTATTGTTTGGGAAAAAATCATTATTTTAATTCAAAATAGTCTCTTTCAGTACACCGCTCAGTACAACAGTATATATATATATATATATATATATATATATATATATATATATATATATATATATATATATTATGTATATATAATTTTCTTTTTTCTTATATTATTTTATTATATTATAAATTATATATATATATATATATATATATATATATATATATATATATATATATATATATATATATGAAGAAAAGTAGAAAACCCTATTATTTTGGTATATGTATGGTATTTTTTAGTAAGAGGTAATCAGGGTAACTGATGATGTAATTATGGATTGCAAGAGTGGGGGAAATTTTCTGAAGATCAAAATCATATTTATAGATTACTCCTACGAAGAAAATTTTAGATCGGGTACTTTATGGGGTGCTCGGTAGCAGTTCAATAAACTTGATGTAAATTTTACAAATCATCTTCGCCTATAACTGAAGAAGTTTTTATTTAATGTATCCCTGTTCACTTCTATGGCAATAAATTACCTTACATGCAATAGAGAAATTTACAAAACAAAATATGGATAAAATAGAGGTTTACCTTTAGATTTAATAAAACTCTGAAGACTTACCTGAAAAAAAAAATATAATATTAAAAATATCTACATTTAGTAGAAAAAGGCAAATAAAAGAATTAAAGTAAGGTAATGTAATTAATTTTTCTGTATTTTGTCCTATAGTTAGTAATGTCGCATAAAAATTAGGTGCTATACTTAATAGCCACAGCTCCTATATACAAATCTTCGAAAATGATGTAATGTAATGTATAAAGCCTTTTTTAGAGGTACATGTTCGTGCAACGGTATATTAAACAAGTAGGGAATACTTATTTTCTTTCTTACGTCAACCGAGTGGTAGATTTTTTTCAACAAGAACGTATGTTAATAGGTTTTTATTTGTTTTTTTTTTCGCCTATAGAATATGTTTAAGATAAGATCGGCTGAAGGCTAGGAAATTTTCCTTAGCTTCCAACGCTCTAAGATATGAAATACAGGTAGTTAGGGATATTATACCTCAAGAAGAAATAGATCACCTTTTTTCGTCGATGTGTAGAACAGAACTGAAAAACTACAGAAGAAAAAAATTAAAATGCTAAATCAACTTATTAAATCCTATGTTGAAACTGACAACAAGATGAAGAACCGAATGAATAAACCAGAAAATAGCTTTAGCAGCCGAACAAGACATGAACATCATGCCCAGACGCAGAATTTGTGATAAGACAATTTACTTAAAAAGCAATACAATCCACTAGCAATACTAACATTTTCTAAGTAATATTGGATTCTGTAGCTCTCAAAAATAGTACTTCTGCAAATACGAGGAATGAAGTTCTTGTGCTACCTATTGATAAAAATCGAGGTGAATAAAAGTACTGTCCATAAAGTGATTTATGAAGAGTAATAATCTTTTAACATAAAACCGAATACTAATTGTGTATCTTGCTGCCAAATAAATTATTCTAATTGATGGCTGAACATACCTCCAAAACAACGAAGCCAATTTATTAATTTTCCGATGATTCATGTTTTTTTTCTCGAGTTTCGGGTTGTCACACGCTAACCAGACCCGGTGTCTCGCGGATTTTGTGTGGGCCGCGTTTACGAGCAAAATTTTGCGTGGGATGTGGAGGACCTTAAAGCTCCAGCAGGTGCGTTGTCCATTGAGAAAAGTATAATTTATTTACAATAAGTCGTTTTTTGAGCTGTGAAGTGTTTGCATACGGTGTGACAAAGTACTTTCGATTTTCACGGATTGTTTATGGGATTTTTATGAAATAGGATTTATTACTATGTTTTATCGATAAAATGGAAATGCTAATTTTGATTTGTTTTTTTTTGTTAGTCTATTTAAATTCAATCCACAGTCCGTTCGATAGAAAAGGTGAGCAGGGAATTATCGTGTAACTATCAACGCCATCTCTGAATATCTTTTTCCTACACAAATTTCAAGGCTGTAGGATTCCTTGTCTGTCGCAAAAATGTTTTAGGCAAGGTACCCTAGTTTACGAGGGTCGTTCGAAATATTCTCGATTCAAAGAAAAATTCAAAGAAAAATAACAATTCAATAACAATAAGAATTCAACAATTAAATTTCAAGCAGTGGTGTCAGCTTAAATCATTTCATTATGATTTTAATGAGCACAACACCACAAGGGTCTCAGAGGACCATATATGTATATGCTTTTTCTACCGTTTTTGTTTTTTTTGGTGCAGTTTTATCTGCTCTCTTCTACTTTTTGGACTGCTTCCACCACGTTGTGCAATAGTAAATCCATGTTTCATCAACTATATAAATCGTCGAATAAACTCAGCAGAATTGTTTTTAAATAATTCCAAACACTCTTAACTGTGTCTTCATTCGAATGCGTCTTTGGTCGACTGTTTATATAGGCGGTTGGTGAGTTTACGCCTTCTCAAAAATTTCTATATATTTCCTTCGCATTAAGTGTTCTTATATGTTTTTCCGCTTGCTATTTTCATTTGATTTTGGGACGCCCTCGTGTTCTGTTTTGCTGTTTTCCATGTTGTTACCTCTTTTATCGATGTAATCTTTTCTCTTCTTATTATTTGTTCGTATCATCTTATTGTTTGAATTCGTTGTTTCCCACTTTCTTTCTTTCTATTATTTTTATTGTTATTTTGCTTTAGAAATGTTTAGTTTGTCTTTTCTTTTGCTGTCAGTGCTAAGGTTTCAGCAGTAATTTTCTGTTGCTATGGAACGCTCTATATCTTTTGTGTGTCTTTTCGTCACTGCTGAGTTTCTCATTTTTTCTACGGATTATGACTCCCAGATATTTAAAATAACTTCGCACTCTAAATTTCTCAGTGTTTTATCATATCGGCTGCAACTTCAGTACTTTTTTCTGTTCATTTATTTTCAATCCATTTTTCTTAGACTTGCGATCGATTGTTTATATATATATATATATATATATATATATATATATATATATATATATATATATATATATATATATATATATATGTGTCCCTATTTCCCCCCATCTGTCCCTTTGTGTTGATTGTTTTCTGTTGTGTTTATGTACTTTATATTTTAAAAATTTGACTTTATTTTAGATATTGTTTTTTTTGTTGTATGAATATATATTGTTTGATTATGCATAATATTTTGCTTTTGTAGTTTGTATCGTTCTGAAGAAGTCAGAAAACTTCTGATGAAATATATTAAGGTTTATTAAGTAATGCAATGTTAGTTTAATTCATATTAACAAATCGTAACCCGAGATTCCACTTTTTCATTCGGAGTAACCGTGCACCCGGGGTAGTTCGGGGTAACCCGCACAAACATGCAGGTTGTTGAGCGTTCCACATGAGATTGAGGAACACAGCGGTTGGGGGTGTATAACTCCTGATTACTGTTGTCTCAGTGGACGCATTCCAAAAACACCAATATATATATATATATATATATATATATATATATATATATATATATATATATATATATATATATATATATATATATATATATATATTTAAATATATATAGTTTGAAATGCTCTACGTAGATTTGCTGATTTTATTAATGCTTAATGGATATTATATAATATCGCATATCAATGTTTGTTAATATAAAGTAGACCATATCAATATTGTTTAAAAAGGCGTAATTTTTTTTTAAACTAAAGACATCTACAAAAAGGCTTTAACCTGTTTTTATTTGGAACGCCACTGATGAAATATTCGCTTCCTCATAGAGCTGGCTTGAAGCAAGCCCTGGGCATACAACACTGAAGAATAATAAGCATCGATTCAGCCAATCTTATCATCTATCGCGTCAGAGCCATCAGAATCGAATCAACGTTTTGTCATACATCTAATTAGCTATTGAACGTTTGCCAAGGCTAATAATTACCTCAGGTCCGTATCAACTTCTTATCCTTGCTGTTAGAGATGATGAGAGTTTGACTTGAAAGACCGTCCAATCAGGCAGCGTTTATCATTATAAATATATTAATAACAGGGTTTCAGTTTGTTTTTTTTTGTGTTAAACAACAATTAACTAAAAAAATATAAATCAGAGGTATAGTGATTTGATTCTATCTCTCTCTTGTCAAAAATTTTACATTGATATTATGTACAGTTCTGATATCCTATATAATCATCAACACTGTATGGTTCTAAATGTAATAAAAAATTTAACAAGCATTTTTTCAGTTGGCCAATGTCCCTGATAATCTTAACGTAATGTGGTAGGTGATTATACATTTTTAAACAGTTATAGTGTGCTCCCTGCTGTGTGAGTGTTGACTTATGTAATGGGTAATTATAATTTAGGTTTCTCGTTGTATATGTTATCTGGGGTTTACCGCTCGTAAATAACTCTGGATTCTTGCAGAAAAAAAGTATACATCCCTGAGTAATAATTGCCGAAAGAGAAAACAAACCAATATTTTTAAATTTTTCCCTGCACTATTCCTGTGGCTTCATATTCAACATACTGCGTGTTTTTGCAACTGCAATATCATATATTTTTTTCAAAATTAGCAAAATACAGTTTTTAAGGTACCCATTGCCCAAGTATTTCCTCAGTATAAGAAGACTGAGACAGATTTGCACAGTTTTTTTGTAAATATTCACCGTAGTAAGATCAGGACATATTGCAATCTAGGATTACTCCCAGAAATTTTACATGTTATTGCATTCTTAAAGTAGTATTATTCAATATTAAATTGTCAAATTCTTGAATTGAAAAAAATTGTTTTGTCCTGAATTGTATTATATTTATTTTCTCTTTATTCATTTTTTACAAACCATTTATCAATACTATTTAATTGATCAGCAGTTCTATCCATTAGTTCTTGCATATCTGCACTTTTCACCAACACATTTAAACCATCAGCATACGTTGTTATTTTACTCCAGTTTATGTTATCATTTACATTAACTAGTTCGTTTACATGGAGAATAAATAATATTGGCCCTAGTTGGCTTCCCTGAGGTATTCTAAGATGTATGGTGAGCTCATTTGACATAGTGAAATCATTCGAATTTTGAATTTTGTCTTTTTATTTTCGATCCTCGAATTATGATTGTATCCATTTACATGTTTGTCCTCTAATACCATAAAGATCCAATTTTTCATAAAGAATACTATAATTTATTGTGTCATATGCTTTTGACAAATTAAGGAATAATCCCAAAGGAAGTTCATTGTTCTCCAGTGACCTCAGTATTTCATTTGTGAAATCAAATAAAGCTGCTTTTGTTGATCTTTTTTCTACATATCCATGCTGGATGTTATTAAGTTGCTTTGTTGTAACCATGTAATTTAAGAGGTGATTACACATAACTTTTTCAAAAATCTTAGAGAAGGGGGAAAGTAGACTTATTGCATGATAATTTTCATCTTATATCGGTCGCCATTTTTAAAAATTGGAACAACTAAACTCAGCTTCACCTGAGCAGGAAATATGTCATATTTAAAGGAGTTATTTATTATAAAGTACAGATGTTTAGCTAGGTCTATTGTGCATTTTATTAAATTCATCGAAATTTCATCGTAGTCCTTGACTTCCCTTTTGGAGGGGAGACAGGCCCTTCCAGACATTTGATTCATCTTCAATACGAGTTTGAGCTCCCTACAATCATTTCGTGGTCCGCAATAATTCTGTTTGTGATACAGATTTTTCTAGTGCGTTCTTAAAATGTGCTATTAAGTTTTGTTTCTGACTTGAGTGTGATAGAACTGACGGCAGAGTGTGATAGAAACTTTTGCTAAATTTCAACATGCCTTTGAAAACCGTGTATTGTCAAGGATCCAGATTTTTAGGTAATTTAAAGCATTCTCAGAAGGCCGAGACTGGAAGGCAAAACCTGGGCTTTGACAAAACAGTGTTTCCATAAGCCTGTTTAAGTTTTGCAAAAGTATCCGTCGCATTTGGTTCCAGTTTGAAATAAAACGTGATAGCTCACCTTTGTTCGGAATTGTTGTCACCTATTTTCAGAACGCTCTAGACGAATTCGGTTTACGAAAATATTTACTGCGGAGCTTCAAGTGACTAGGAAATTCAAACTCGTACCAACGACGAATCAGATGGTGACTTCTGTCCTTCAAAGGGGAAGCAAGAATAGTGTTGCCAGATCGAACGCTACGCCATCAGTTTCATCACTTAATTTACCTCGACCCGAAATAAGTTTCTAAAGCAACTTTTTATCATCCTAAAAGGCAAAACAAAGTTGGAAATTAATGGTTTGGAATGTCATAATTGCTTCTGAAATTTCCTGCTGGAGTTGATCAGTAGACGAGCAAATAGAGTTATGTGAGTTTGATTAAACAAAAGATGTAGGTGATTTCATTGATGTGGGTTTACAATTTATTGAGGGACCCGCACGCGTGCTCTGGTCTAAAAACTATTGCAAAATGCTCTAGCAATGCATCTGCAGAAGTATATCAAAATGTGACAATTAGTGATATTTGAGAGCAACTACAAAGAGGTGGAAGAGATGAGGAAGTAATTTGATAGCGAATTGGACAAGAAAGACCAGAAAGAAGATTCAAAGGTTGAATGGAATACAACCGAGTTTGAAGTACAAGTTTAAAAAATACAATATTAAAACAACCCGTATAGTATTGTCTAAATGATTGTGGCGTGTTCATATATTTTTTCTTTAGAAAGGGCGATTTTAATAAATCTAGAATTTGCCAACACGCATGGGAATCGGAACATAAAATAAATTGGAATAATTCCAAAACGGTATTAAAAGAATCCGTAACAAAATATAGAAGATTAAAAGAAACGGTTATAATTAATTTAAATAAAATTAACTGTATTGCTATGCCTTTGGGAATTCAATATGGTTGCCGATTCTAAAGAATACAATTAAAAATTCTAAATCATTCCGGGTATCGATCCGTAGATTCTGTGAAGAATCACGATGTTTCAACTACGTTTCATCACGACTACTGAGACACAGATTTACAGACTTGGACACTCTAAAAACTCACTCTTTTTTTCTTTACTTTATTTTTTCGGGGCACACGGGCCGGAGATTTGTCGGTCATCATATTTTTTATATATCTATATATATATATATATATATATATATATATATATATATATATATATATATATGATTTATTGGGACAGCGTCCAATGTGACAACAGTAGTCAACAGTTATACACCCCCGACCGTTGGGTTCAACAATCATGTGGAAGGTCCAGCAACCTGCGTCTCCGCCAAAATGACCATTTGTTAGTGGCTAATTCGTTAAAGCAACTAACAAATGCTCATTTTGGCAGAGATACAGGTTGCTGTGCGTTCCACATCAGATTGTGGAACCCAACGGTCGGGGGTGTATAACTCCTGACTACTGTTGTCTCATTGGACGCAGTCTAAATAAATCAAAAAAACTGTATGTATAAGCCATCCGAAGAGAAGTCGGCGAAAGTATGGGTTGTTTGATTGTGGAGGTGGACTTCATAATCTTGACGAGAGAGCATAGTCGGTACCCTGATGACTCTAACCACCAACAGACGAAACATTTGCCCTGCAATGTATCGGTAAAAAAAAAAAATTGAGCTGGAAAGTAAACAAAGAATATCATATTACATATAAAAAAATTTAGGAAATTAATTATTCAACAAGATATGGTTGAATTGCTCTGAGGATGTTTTTATAAAATAAAAACGTTAATAAAATAATAATATTAAACGGCAAAGAGTATATATATATATATATATATATATATATATATATATATATATATATATATATATATATATATATATATATATATATTTATGTATGTGACAGGATTTCTGTCACGCATCCAGTATACAAAGTATGTCTTTTCTATACAACTATAGTTATTTACCTTTGCAAAAATAAAAAAGATAAATATTAAAAAACCAGAACCAGAACACTACAGAACCAATCAAGAGAATATTTTTTACTGGATGACAATTGAAGCATCATCTATCAATGAACATCGAATTAAAGCAATTCATTTACGATAATTAAAAGTATTTCTAAACAGTCCAATAGTTTTCACATGTCTACAAATTATCAATGGCCCTCGTAGGTTTCTCTCTAAAAAAAAATAAAAATCTCTCTATAAAATGTAAAAATATAAAAATGACAATTTCTCATAATGACACAATTCCTGCATCGCAAATTAGAATTTTATGACAGATTCAGTTACCAAACGTTCGTCTGACTAATACAATACTTGCAGCGTGGAATCTAAATTCTCATAATTTAGCACCATTTAACGGCACGTCGACGAACAGGGTAGAAAGTATCTTCTTCATTTCGAAGTGGTTCCATCTTGTCTAACTGTACCTTTGACCTCTCAGGTCATTCGAAGACTTAGACCGCCTTTACGAGAATCGAAATTTCTTTCTCTTGCCTCTCGCTCTTTCTTTCGCGTCATTATTCCTTTCGATACGCCTTCAATATCAATCTGAGAACGTTTGATGGTTTATTAATCCATCAAAATTACCTATAGGCATCGCAAATTTAATTTACATTCTCTTCAGTCGAATTATTCGAAAGGCAGGTAGAACTTTCCGATATATTTGCATTTTCACTTAGATTTTTATTAATACAATGATGTTTTTATTTAAATTATCGATTTGGGTTTGTTCGTTAGTACAGGGTGCGACCAAAGAATAGAAAATTTATTACGTTACAGAAGAAAAAGAAACATTTCTTTTAAGTATGAAAGGTGACTTCATAAACATTCTTCCAATATGGAATTCGGATTTTTTCTTCTTGAATTTTGAATTGGAGTAAACATTTTATGGAAGGTCAATATGGATGGTACTCTTTAAATATCTCCTTAAACAAAACTCACATACCGCTAAACCTGACGATCTTGCTAGCCAAAGAATGTCGTTATATCTGTATATGACATAATAGTGAGCATTCGCCATATCTTGCTGAAACCATGTGTTATCATTAACAAAAGTATTGTTTGATTTTCAAGCTCGTCCTCTAACTTTCTCTCTCCTGCCACTGATTGTCATGTAAATTTATGTCGCTCGTCGCTTTCTTAATGTTTTCGCTACTAGATTTTTTGGATATATGCTGTTTTTCACTTTTCATGAAACTGAACTAAGAACTATGTCCGGAAACAAATTTCACAGTGATTCTTTTTCTGTAATAAATTTGCCTAACGAACAAAATTTTAAAAAATTAAAAAATTTTCTAAAATAAATACAAACTTTTTAAAGTTAATGTTTCGGGAGGTCTCCTCTCGTTTTCGAAACGAATCTAAAAATAAATTATATTAATTTCTATATATATTGAAAAGATAGGAAGTAAATATATTTTGTATATATGTCAATGATAGGAACTTACATTGACATACATTGAAAATAATACTTTTTAATGACAGTGGCATACTACCAAAAAAAAAAAAAAAAAATATATATATATATATATATATATATATATATATATATATATATATATATATATATATATATATATATATATATATATATATATTTTATATATATGTTTCTAAATTATTCCGGGTGTCGATCCGTTGATTCTGTGAATAGTCACGACGTTTCAACAAAAACGGATTTGGAATTTTCAAGTGTTGTCCGCTTCGACTGAAGAGTCCAACTCTTGTTGGATTTGAGTTGGATTCTCGAACGACGTTCACAAATCATCATGGATCGTTTAACACTAAAGCAACGCTTACAAATTGTCGAAACTTATTATCAAAATCAGTGTTCTATGCGCCAAACTTATAGAGCCCTCCGTGAATTTGAACTTCGTGATGTATCCTTATAGTCCGATCTTTTGAATGGCTCTTATGAGTTAAACCGTATGTATCTGATGAATTGAGTTATTTCGGTTATTGAAGGACTGATGTAAATGCTTAATTATCCCCAGTCTTCGGTTATTTTCCATATTCGATCTTAACACTTCGGTCGTCTTGAAGTTAGGCTTCCTTATCATATACTCTGGCTTACAAGAATAATAAAAGGCCCTTAGGGACAATTTGTCGGAAAATTAAAATTATAAACTCTCCAGTTTTTTGTGATACTGATACTACCTATTCATCTTCAGAAAGTCACTGTTTGGGGAGGTTTTGGACTGAAGGGGTAATAGATCCTTAATATTTTAAAGACAACTATGGAAATTGTATGACTGTTAATGGTGAATGCTATAGGAATATGAGAACAGATTATCTTTGACCTGGCCTGATAAATGTGGATGCAAACAATGTTCTCTCAATAATGTATTTCAATAATTCAACGTTCTTTCCATTCAATATGGTGCGAGTTGACATACATCTTACCAGAAAATTTATTATTACAAGAAAAGTTTCCTGGGCGCGATATTTCACAAATGGTATTGTTAACTGGCCCCCAAGATTATGCGATCTCACGCCATTCGATTATTTTTTATGAATTTACGTCAAATATCTGGTTTATAGAAATAAACCTCGAACAATTCTTGACCTTAAAATATACAACGCGATATGTGTGGAAGAGTCATCGGAAATTGTTTCTCCAGAATGCAATCTACCAGACGAAGCCGAGGGGGACATTTGAACGACTTTATTTTCATAACATAATATTATAATTTGTTCATCAAGAACAAAAATAAATTACTGGATACTAAAAAATAAAAATTACTGGATTATCACTTGTAATTACCATTGTGTTTTATCTGATTTCACTGATTTTAACAGGAAGTTTAGATATTGTAATGTTAATTATTTTATTTGTAGGTATTAGTTTTGACTAATAATTCGAAGCATAATACTGTCTCAATAACACCAACTGTTCAGCGGAATTTTAAGCTTATTAATGATCCAAATATCAAGAAGCTTTATCTCGGTATATCATAATAGCAGGATGGTTCGCTTTCTAGACCGTCGTCAGATATTAAAGTCATGATAAAACTGACCTTTGTCAAAAAAAAATTAAATGTATAGTAACCGTTTTTTAAATGTCCAATTAAAAGATAAGACTATCCAATTAGAAAGGAGTTAAAATAATCGGAGGACCGGCAAAGAAATAAAACCAAAACATACGCGGGGATCAGAAGTCCTTGATGAATGAAATCGATGATTTGGTAGGTAAGAAGTTGGTTTAGTGAAGATGATTTTGTTAGTGGG